>ML873265.1:0-13504 GCA_009831015.1 Picea engelmannii | reverse complement strand
CCTTTTTATAGCATTCCTTTGAGCTATTGTTTAACTACTTTTTATTGTGAAAATAGGCTAATTAGGGCTTTTCTAGGTCTTTGACCAGCCATCCAGTCGAATCCAGTCCAGATTTGAGGGTCAAATCGGCTTGGGAGCTGAACCATAAGTGGGTGGGAGGCTAACCACTCTCATAAATGCGTCATTTAGCAGGTGGGCAACATTTTGCGATAACAGTGGCACATCATGTGCATGTGCGTGATTTTTGCGTTCATGTTACGCACATGTGCACGTGCACCCAGTGTCTTCATAGCGCCATTCAATTTTTCACTACTTTGTATAGTTTTTTACCCTTTTATGAATGCTTTGGTGTTAATTCAGGTCCATGGATGACTTTGTCACTGTTTGACGATGTTGAGTTCTTGTAACCATGTGCAGACGGAATTTCAGTGATAACAAATGCCCCCTGATGGATGAGGTTAGGAGCATACGTATAGCTGAAATCCATCAATGTTTCTTCTACTTAGAATGTTGTTGTAAGAGAGATAAATAGTGGGATCGTCGAGAGTGATCCGTTGGAGGGAAAAAAGGAGCTGGTAGGACCCGACCTTCCATGAGGTGTGGAAAACAAAAAACTGTGTACAAATGAGGTGGGCATGCCCCAGGCTCGTGTCATGTAACTCCAAAAAAGATGATTGAAGTGTTGGCGTAGACAGCTACAGCGCCCTTGGGGGGTGGTCGTGATAAAGGAAGAAGACAATTCTATAGATGAACATACTCTGAATAGTAGGCAATGATCGCAGTAATAGGTATCACCTATTATGTGGGCAGTGATAGCCCAGCCAAGTTCAGAGGTCTTCGGCAAATGAAAGAACTAACTGCAATAGTCGCAAAGTAAGACCCACCGTAACATGAGAAAGTGTTGGCATCGAATGTTATGGGGGTCAACGACAGTAGGGAGAAATGGTGTTTCACTCTGTGTCATCTGAGATCTCTCATTGAGTGGATAATGAGAATCAAGATACTGTCGCCCTTCTAGAAAACTGTGCTGATGTCAACAAAAAAAGGGGGACGCAACTCCCAGAAGAAAATGGCTTCATGAAATATACTAGGTGAGGTGAGGAAGTGGAGGAGGTACATGGATGAAGTCAATATGTGGGAAGACTCAAGACTGCCCTTGGTTGGAGTATGTGTGAGATGTGGGAAGTGGTCGCAATTGTTCAACAAGGTCAAGTGTCAGGGGGACAACAAGACTAGGGATAAGTTGTGCTAGACGCAGGACAAGGTGAACAAATTCAGAGGGCAGAGGTAAGTGGCATGTGGGATACTCTGAGGATATGGATGATAAGTAGTGCTCCAACCAAGGGTGACATGGGTTGCGGTTGGACAAAAAGGGAAGTAGGTCACCCAAAGGTGACGACAAAAAGGTAATGTAACGACTAAAAATAAAGGCGTTTGTACAAAAAATAACGAATATTTGGCGGGAAGTGTACAAATACAGAAACGGGTGCTCCAGTGTCATATGGTGGGCCCGGGTAGGGTATAATTTTCTCGGAGAACTGATGAAGGGTGGGGGCCCCATGGGTGGGTTTCTATATGAGGTAGGTGAAATGAAGGGAGATTTGTAGATGGGTACACAGATTGTGGATGAAATGGAGGGTTCATGCTACTGCAGAGGCGCAACCCGACCATAGAACTATGGAGAGATAATCTGGGAGTCTGTTGGGAAATCTCTAGCAAAATGAGGAGAAGGAGTATGTGGTTGATTCGTGAAATGATGTAAGACTATTGAGACTCCCATCCCTAAAGGGTTTTCAAAAACAGCATGAGTGTCAGAAGTGCCAAAAGGTGCTATGAATGGGACAACTCATGTGGGTAAGAATGCTACTGGGTGACAGTACCGAAGATGCAAATGGAGGTGTGGGTACTGCAGAGCCAAGAATGGGGATCCTAGAGGCAAATGTCAGAGGGTGTGACTGGAAATGTAAGTGTGATATAGAGGGAAGGACTACATGCCAGTGCTGAGTATATACTTGAAGGGGTTGTGCCAATGTAGGATTAGCATGTACCTGTGCACATGAAAACCAAATACCCGACGTGAACAATATTTGAAGAGAATCGAAGATATGAGCATGTATTTGATAAGTGTGAATATGTGCATGCGTACCTGATCAGGGTATGAAAAAAATGGCACCCCAAGGGCTCAGGATGAAAAGAGGCCTAAGGACTGTTGTTATGTAGATGACGGGATGTTGATCGCATGGCTGAAGACAGATCGAGAAATGGACACCGTGGGCTCCCGAAACGGTGAGTGGAAGTTTGGCAAAAAGGCCTATATATAGCTGTAGGGCCCAAATTGCCACCTCATTTGTACTTGCTGCTATAGTGATATGATGAGAAGCATTCAGAGGAGATTATGAGATTTGGGGAGGATGAGGCATCTGATTGAGGACCCATGAGCATCAGGTTAGTGGTCTGATCATCCTACATAGAATTAGGATTTCATTTTTTGGGCCGGGGATGTACGGAGGGCCGTACAGAGGTGTTTAGGGGGTAGGGCCCAACATGCACAGGTGATCTGGTAATAGGCACACACACATGCACGCCTATCCAATGGATAGAAGTGCATGGGAGTGTGGTTAAGGGAATTAAGGGTGCGCACGATGGGCGCACCTGTCGGCTGAACAAGCGTGCACATGTGCGCACCTGTCGGTTGAACAGGTGCACACATGTGTGCACTTGTAGAGTGAACAGGCATGCTTGAGAGCACGCCTGTGTAGTGAACAGGTGCGCACTCATGCGTGCCTGTGTAGTGAACAGGTGTGCATATGTGCATGCCTGTGAGGTGTACATGCGCTCATGTGTGCGTGCTTGTGGGTGAAAAAACCACGCCGTGGAGGCAAGGTTGACGAGTATAAAACATGTATTTTTTTATATTTTTGATTGTCCATGTGGTTGACTGAGGACGGTTTTGTGTTTGTGTAGGTGAGTTGTGTGCACGATGTCGATTGGTTGGCGAGAGAGGGCTTGGTCCCAGCTGTGAGACGTCGTGGCTATTGAGGAGCCAGGCGTACATGCAACTTTGGCAGCCTATGGGCTGCTGAAGTTCTTTGAGTGCCCCTTGATATGGGCACAAGAGTATCTCCTGCAGTTTCTTATCCGGATGTGGAGTCCAGACTTGCATTGCTTCATACTGCGGGGAGAGCAGATTCCCTTCACTATGGTGGAGGACGTGTATTTTCTGACTGGGCTCCCATTTTGGGGAACGCCCCTACCGGAAAAGCCAATGATTCCTAGGGGTACACCGCTCGCGATGGTGGGTCGGAGATATTGTTCGGGGCCGAACTATATGTCCGACACAGTTGTGAGCATCGGGGCGATGGATTCCCTAGCACATCGCTGCATAGAAGCAATGATTGTGAGAGTGCATGGGTCACTGGCGATGCAGCGGATCAGAAGTGGCCAGCTGATGGTGATGGGGAGAGTGTTGGCCGATGAGCATTTCGCCTGGCAGCTTACGCTGCACTCGAGGATGGTGGGGCAGTTGTACGGGGGAGTTTGCCTTTGGGTCCATCCTGGTGGCTTGGTTTCTGGAGAGGGTGTCGATGTTGTGCCCTAGGATTCTGTTGGGTGCACCTGGGGTGCGAGAGCCACGGCTGAGGCAGTGGTCAACCGTGTTGCTTCGCCATGGTGGTGGTGAGGGTGGCCACTTCTTCACTATAGAGGCGACACAGGTATGGTGGAAGATGCCACAGGTGATACTACAGTACCCCTATGTCGGGGTTGACTTCTGGGATGATCAGGACATGGTGCTACCTCTAGGGGAGGTGTTTGACTGCCGAGGTATGTTGATTGATGATGTTGATATGTATTTTTTTGTGCTTTTTGAGATAGCATGCCTTATGTATATGATATAGATGTTGATACTATCTTTTGTTTGTTTGCATGTGCATATGTGGCACCCCGCGGGTGCGAGGTGGATTTGCAGAGAGCGTTGACTCGTCAGGAGCTAGAGAGATTATTGAGGGGAGAGAGACGTCGACGTGAGGACGCCATGGTGCAACCTGCTGAGCCGAAGAGGGCAGTGAGGAGACGTCAGTTTGATGACCCTGGTGCTGGGCCATCACACGCTCCTCCGGTGGCTACCTAAGTGGATTTTGAGGACATACACCGTTGTCTGGAGGTGGTGTTACAAGATGTGCCTGAGGGCATATGGTATAGCATCCAAGATGAGGCTTTCCTAGAGCAGTGTGTGGGGGTGTCGCCGCCATGGCGGGCCATAGTTCGAGGAGCAGCAGTGGCTGCTGCGATGATGACCGGATGACTGCCGCCGGGGCAAGAGGGGCCGATAGGGGGTGGACCACCACCGCCTGGGGTAGGTGGTGGTGGGTCGCCACCGCCTTATGGAGGAGCAGGCGGTGGTGCTCTAGAGGCACCGTGAGTGGTGCTCGATGCATTGATGTATATATATTTTTGTATATAGGCTGGTGAGACCATTTTGTACCGAGGTGCTTCATTGGCCTACAGATAGTTGTATTTTTGTATGTAAATAGTTGGATGACACTGTGGACCTTTTGATATATACATGAGTATACATTTGTGAGATCGATGTGGTGTTTACATGTGTTTTGTGATTGTTTTGATGATGTCTAATCTATATATGCGATGACAGTTTGTGTGATATGTTTATGTATGTGTAGAGGTAGCTTGATGTGATATATGCCAGTCTAACACAATATTAGCTAGGTTATCTGTAATTTGATTCAATTGTCTTGGAATATGTGTAAATGTAATGGAATCAAAATGTCGAGATATAAGTCTAACCTGCAGGTATTTGCGAATGAGGTAAGGATCACGGACGCGGTACACATTGTTGAGCTAGAGTACGACTAGTTGAGAGTCGAGGAAGATGATAAGGTGATGAATACGATGATGTTGGGCATTGGCTAAGAGGCCAATGAAGGCGGTGTATTTGGCTTGGTTGTTGGTTGTTGAACCTAAACATATGCTGCTCGAATGCAGCATTTCATGTGAGGGGGTGTAGAGAGCCCAAGCAGCCGAAGCGATATTTTGTGTCCAATGGCTAGCATCGTCGGTGTAACTGATGTGGTAGGCTTATGTAGGAAGCATCTGTCAATAGAAGAAAGGATAGTTTAGACATGAGGGAGGGAAAAAGATTAAAAACTCTATAAAAGAAATAACCTAAAGTAGAATGACTACGTTTAAGCGTAAAATTTCTGGAGATACAACCCATTGACGGGTTCTTTGAGAGAGAGGCCTTTAGGGGAGGCTAGAATGTATGCGCCTTTGGTGAGACAATGTTGGATAATGTATGGGCCATACCAAAGTGACTCGAATTTTCTGTGGCCAAAGGTATAATGAGCGATATCGTAAGCCAAGATGAGGTCTCTTTCGCGAAATGAGCGAAGGTTGACATGGCAATCAAAGGTAGCCTTGGATCAGTTTTTAGCTACCTCATTGTTCTGTAAGGAAGATCAATGATCTTCATCCAAAGACTCCAAGTTTAGAAAGTTTCTCCATTGGAGCAGTGTCAGGTAATAGCTCAATTGCAGTGCATAAGGTGGGAATTTCACACGCGATGGGAAGAGTGGCCTCAACCCCATGGACTAGATGAAATGGTGTAAAACCAGTAGTTGTTTTCATAGCTGTACGGTAAGCCCATAGCGCGATAAATAACATATGATGCCAATTGGTTTTATGTTTATTAACCATGCGTTGTAACATGGTCTTGAGGACTTTGTTAACTGCTTTGACCTGTCCATTAGACCGAGGGTAATATGGTGAGGTAAAATTGTGAGAGAATCCTAACCGAGATGAGAGTTCAACGAAGATCTCATTCTCAAAGTGTTTCCCATGATTGGAAATGAGTTGGAGGGGTACTCCAAAGTGGGATATGATGTGGTTAAAGAAAAAACGTGTTGTAGTGTCAACGGTGTTGTTGAAGGTGGGCATAGCTTCTGCCCATTTGGTGAAGTAATCAACGACGACAACAATGTATTTGTGAACATTGTTGGAGGGGGGATTACAAGTCATGAAGTCGATGCCCCATTTACAAAAAGGGTCGGCAGTGATGATAGGGTGAAGAAGAGTGGGGGGAGCTTGGGCTTTATTGGCGTAGAGCTGACATTGCTCACATCGTTTTACGACATGAATGCAATCATGAAACAAGGTAGGTCAAAATTAACTGGCTCAGATAATATTTTGAGCAGTGGATATGCCTGAAAGATGGCCCCCACATGCGCCGTTGTG
This sequence comes from Picea engelmannii, assembly GCA_009831015.1. NCBI lineage: Eukaryota > Viridiplantae > Streptophyta > Pinopsida > Pinales > Pinaceae > Picea > Picea engelmannii. The sequence continues at coordinate 7,255 of ML873265.1, read as the reverse complement.
GTAGTCGTTTAAGACTCTATCAGCCTCGTCAATAGTCAGGCATCGATGAAGAATGGTGTCGACTCCCCACCGGTATAGGATGTCTCCGATGAGGAGGTAGAGGGGGGCCTGATGGAGAATACGATGATGATCATCTCATGAAAGGTGGTTACCAAAATTTTGAGTTCGGAGATAAACGAGGAGTTCTTCGTACCAAGGATCATCCGAAGTGATGTAAAAGAGATGTTCGTCGGGAAAGTCGGTGTTGACGAGGGCAATGGTAATGTCAAAGGGGAGGGTCGTGACAAGTTCGACGAGAACAAGGGCCTTCTTACTCTTAGGTGTTGAGAACTCGAGGTCGTACTCCTGAAGGATAACGATCCATTGAGAAAATTTTCCGTTAACTTGTCGATGATTGAGCAAGTATTGCATAGGGTTGGAATCTGCGACAATCTTTGTTGTGCAAAGTAGAATGTAGTGGTGCAGTTTCTGGACTGCGAGGATGACTGCAAGAGCAAGTTTCTCTTCATGTTTATACTTCAAGGGTGGCCCTGAAAGGTTTTTACTAACGTAATAAATGACATGTTCATGATTGTCATCACCTAGCTGGAGAAGAATGCCAACTACTGATACAGCTGATGATGATACATAGAGGATATAGTCACGATTGTAGTCAGGTGCACTAATTAAAGGTGCATTCGAAAGTGTTGTTTTAAGATCGTCAAATGACTGTTGGGCATGGTCATCCCAGTGAAATGGGATGCCATGATGTAGTAAGCGAAGGAAACTGTGTGCGCGTATGGCATAATATGGAACAAAGCATCTAAGAAAGTTAGCTTTGCCCTGTAGGCTCTGAAGTTGACGTAAATTCCGTGGAGTTGGAATTTCGATGATCGCTTGGACTTTGAGGGGGTCTATGGTAATACCGCTTTGGGAAACAATAAAGATGAGTAGGTGCCCTGTAGTGACACATAACACGCACTTGATAGGATTCAAGCGAATGTTGTATTGACGACACCGTTGAATGATGATTCATAAATCATCGAGATGTTGGGTGTGTTTCTTGGATCGAGCTATGAGGCCATCCAAGTAGGCGAGGATGATATGTGCCAGATCATGAAAGAGGTATTTCATAGCCAGCTGGAAAGTTGCATCGGAATTCTTTAATCTGAAAGGAATGACACGATATGCAAAAGTACCCCAAGGGGTAGTGAATGTGGTTTTATACTAATCGACGGGGTGGATTTGAATTTGATTATAACCAGAGAAGCCATCCATAAAGGATAGAGCCTCTTGGCCGGTGCAATTGTCGATAATTTGGTCGATGACAGGCATTGGGAAATTTTCTTTGGGACATGCGTGATTGAGATCATGAAAGTCTGTGAAAACACGGATAGTGCCATGTTTTTTGTTAACGGGTACAAGGTTGGAAACCCATGAGGTATAGGAGATGGGGTAAATGAACCCGACAGTGCGTAACTTGTCAATCTCAGGTTTGATGGCCACGACTTTGGATGGGTGTAGCGGTTGTTGTTTTTGACGAACTGGTGTAATGTCAGGCCAGGTGTCGATGCGATGTTCGACGATAGAGGGATCGAGGCCAGGCATTTTTGTGTAGGACCAGGAAAAAATATCTCGATATTCTTGGAAGAGGGCTTTATATGTGGTGATTTTCTGAGGAGTGCAAGCAGCTCTAATGGTGATTTCTTCGACGATGCCATTTTTGATGGAAATGTCAATTTTAATGGTCGGGGAAATGTTGGCCATGTTTCCTTCTTCGAAAGAATCAGGGGTAGGAATGGGATTGTTGAACCAGTTGATAGGCCCTGATGGGATAAAATCCTTGGTTTCGATCGTGTAAATGGGGTTTTGGTTAGGAGGCATGGAGGCTTCCTATGGAGAGAAGAGTGCGCGATGGTGTAGCGCATCCCAGGGGAGGTCTGGGTGGTTTAACTCTTTGAGTATTTCCTCATCGCATTGGAAGTGATGGGAATATAAGGGGTCATGAGGAGTTATGTCGGTGACAGTGGTCATGTGGTTGCCCCCTGGTGAGGAAGAAGCAGGGGGAACAATGTTAGGAGATGGTGAGGGTTCACTCGACATAAACCATATATTAAAGTACTGAGGGGTACCCATGGTAGTTGGGTGTAAAATATCCATAGGGGAATAAGAAGGAGAGTTGGGGGGATTGGGGGGTGAATCCTCAGATAAGTCCTTTAAGAACCAGGGAGGCATTGGAAAGGCCTTAGATGTAGGAGAAATGACATGAAGATCCTCTAATGACAAGGTAATGTCAATTATCGCCTCTGCGGGCTGTTGAAGCAGGGTCAATTGGCATTGCCTGTATTCAAGGATCATAGGACACTAGTATGTAAAATGAGCTAATGAGTCGCAGAGAGAGAAAGAGCATCTTGTACGTTCATTGACTGAAGTGGTGACATAATGGATGTCAGTGATATTTGTTGAGGAGGACATAGCAGGACTGGGGTTGCTCTGGAAGTTCTGGCATACTGCGGCTAATGTCTGTCGAAAGCATGGTAGTGCTGGGAAATGGTGGGTATAATGGCCATATTATGAACATATAGCACAAGCAAATTTGGTCCACAACCCTTTACTACTGGAAGGGGGGGTGTTGGTGGCAGGACTGGCCGTAGTGGTGAGTGTTGGGAGAGTGTGATTGAGTGGAATCAAATTCCGTAACTCTGGTAGAGATGGGCAGTTGTTGGTTGGATGGTCCTCTTTATCACATAGTGTGCAAGGTGGTGGGATGTGTGGAGGAAGTGGATTTGTGGGATCCTTCTTCTTTCTCCTGCCCCCAGTTGTGGCAGGGGGGTTAGTGAGTGGGGGTGTGGTGGGATTAAGTATGGGAATTCCTTCTTTTTGGGGGGGAAGGGATGGTTGGGGGACCATCTCTGGTGGGTGTAAATACCAAACTGGGATTGCTAACACCATATTAGGTAGTGTGAGTGTTGCGGCTACCTAAAATGCTTCGATGCCTGGTGGAGGGTAAAAGAAGGGAAATTGGGTAATGGCTTGGGGAGCTGTCTCCCAAACTGGAATGTGTGCTTGGGGAGAGGTGGAATCGTGAACTGGTGGGGTCGACGAGTGTACGGGAGGTTCTTGAGGGGGGGTTTTGCGATGAGTGGGACGTCAGATATGATATAAGCCTCAGTAGGAGGAAGGGTATCCTCTATGTGCGTTCTGTTAGATGATACGACACATACTTGATTGGAAGGATGAAGGAGTGGTGGTGCTCCATGGTAAGTTCCCAACAAAGATGGATCTTTAAAAATCCCAGGACCCATCTCAACGAGTGGATATGCGTCGTGGCTTGTGTGAATGAGAGGAAGAATGTTATCGATGTTGGCATATGGATTAGGCTCGTAATGTGAGACTTGGTCAATGGTAACGATCTTCCCATTGTGAGGGAACATCATTGTCCAAAAGATGAAAGATGCCACTGCCTTCATAGCGTACATGTAGCTACGACCGAACAAGATATTATAATCGAGTGGGGCATCGATAAATTCGATATCGATGAGAATAGTCTTGCCCCCAAGTTCGACGGGGACATTTTGGAAGAGCCCTTCAAGAGAGGATGGTTGCCCATCATAAGCTCGTAAGGTGATGGAAGAGGGAATGAGTTTGGGGGAACCAAGCTTCTGCCATACTGTTTTGGACATAATGCATGTAGATGCACCTTCATCGATGATACACTGATGAACGATGATGTTACGTATTTTTACTGGTATTTGAAAAGCAATCAAGGCGAGAAGATGAGGTTCTCCACTGTCAAGATCAAAGGTAATGAGTTGGGTATCTGTGGGATCGACTACCCCCAAGGCAGAAAGTAATGATTTTTGTTGAGTAGGACAAGTCTGGAGTACCTCCAAAACTAACATGGCAGCCGGGGATTGTGCTAAGTTGTCTACCAAACTATAGTTATGAGTTGCCCTAGCCTGTGGGTTGTGGACATTCCTATGCAATGGGATGCGAGGGATGCGAAGAGGTGGCTCGGTGGTAGGGCGAGGAATCACCAACGGGGGTCCCGTCAGTGTAGGGTTTGTCTCTAGAGGTATGGGAGGAGACTCAGTGGGTGCATGATACTGACGATTACGTGTTTGTAGAATGATTTCTTCCTCACTAGTGAGGAGAATTGTGCGGTCTACTGGATTGTTGGGGTTGAGGTATTGTTCCACCTAAGGTGGGGGGTGTTGTGTGTCCTGTTGAGTGTTTATCACACCTTGATGTGGAATAGGATTTTGTAGCAGGACAGGAGGGGGTTGTTGCATGTATTTTTGTGGTGCCTGCTGAGGGGCAGGCGGTGCTGGAGGATGGGGAAGACTACCAGAGTCTTTCAACCATTTGAAATCAGTGATTTGGGGGCAATGATGAGTGTAATGGCTGAAATCACCACAAAGGGAATAAGGGAAGTTGATTTTAACATTATTGTTATTTCTCCCTTGGCGTTTATTATTATTGCCCCCCTGGGGGTTTTGATGCCCCTGGTTCTGGTTGCCTCCAGTGGATTGGTTTTGTTGGGGTTGATTCCTGCCTTGACTTGGGTTGTTTTTATTCATGTTTCGTCCTTTCTTCTTGGAATTGTTCAATGGATGGGTTGGATTGGCCGTATTCAACTGTTCAAAATTTTGGTATTGTTGAATGGCAGAGGGTTGAACAAAATTCACCCCTGCATGAGGATGTGGGGGAGCCATGGGTTGTGGAGGACCAGAAAATGGGAAGTACATATTATGTGGTGGTAACGATCCATAAGGTACATAGGAAGGCATAGTTCTTTTTCTAGTACTATAAGCTGAGGTAGAGGGGGTACCAGAGTTTGTTTGAATAGGTGGATGTATGGGGGGTGTCGGTGGTGGTCCACTGATGGGTGGAGGTATAGAAATAGGGTATGGTTGTTGATAAGGGGGTGGGGGGTAATAACAAGTGCCCCCATATGCCAACGGGTATTGAGGTGTGCCATACATAGGTGGTGGTTGGGGTTGTGGACCGTGGTGAGTGGTGGTACCAATCAGTCCGTCTGGGGGGTGAGACATCCTAGGTTTTTCTTGGCCAAATGGCACAGGTTTTGGAAGATCAAGAAGTATAGTGTATAAGTACCCTGACTGTGCATAGATGAGGTCATACTGTTGGGCCTTATTGATGGATTCCTCTTCAGATTGAGGGAAGGTGGAAGCTACATCCTTACCAAGGAGAGAGATAAGTGATCTAAGAAACCAGTCGAGACACTGTTACTTGGTGGTTTCTACTTTGCACAAACTACATCGCCTATGCCACTAGTGAATGTGGTCAGCGATATGTGTGGTTGAGGTTTGTTTGAAATTAGAAAGTAGTTCTAGACCATTTTCGTGGCAGATGGGTAATTGGAAGAAGGTCAAGAATGCTTTGTGTAATGCCCATATAATTCTAAACATCATTAAGTGTCCTAAACATTTTAAGAAAGTAAACTGAAACAAAACTTCATAACATGATATTGACTTTTATAACAGCAACTTCAGTAACTTGGATTTATCAATAGATACTAAATTATTTACAGTATGAAATAAATACACAACTTAACAAGTACCTGGATCTGATGCTAATTTATGTTGCCTCTTTGCTTTGTTGCCGCCTTTCTACTCCCTGCTACACAGATCAACCCTGCCACAAACAGGAAAATAACTGCCCAAAACTACTGTCCTCCCTGCCAACTAGGAAAACTACCTAGCTCCAGGATATCTACGGATATCCTGGCCCTCTATGCCCAAAACCTCTAGCAAATCAGTGCCTCCCGTGATAAAAATTCATAGTCCAGAACACTCTGTTCCTTGCTCACAGCAAGCCAACAGTCCATAAAATATCACAGGCTCACAGCCAATACCACAGTGCACAGAAAATCATTGCTCATAGCAAATGCAGAATCCTTGCTCATGGCAAAAGACAATAGTTCTCAGGCCACATAGTCCGCAACATCCATCCTCATTGAATGGTTCACACATCCCCCTCTTCCCGTCCCTTATTCCTCCCTCCCGACTCACGCACTTACTCCTTCAACCACCCTCCGTCCTCCGTCCTTCGTCATGAGTTAATGTTTTATCTTCTCAGGATCCATGGCTATCCCTCTCTACATACGCCACCATTTTTATATCATTTTTCATTGATCTTTTAATTTTATTTCACAGGTCATTAAATGTGATCTGTAGTTTGAATTATTACTCAGTTAACCATAATTAATTTCTTTTAATTAATTTTACTTATAATCTTTAAACATGTATCCAATTAGGGACGTTACATACACCCACCCTTCAAGAAACTTCGTCCGGAAGTTTAAGGTATCTGATGGTACAAAGGAAAAGAGCATGGTTTACACATTCACAGAAGTAACTGACATTATCAGTAAGTAAGTCAAGAAAGCTCATACATACTAGTGTATATGTACAAGAAATGCATGTGTAGCTAGTACATGCAAATCTCATGCACGTACTAATAATCAAACTGTCATCCTTTAATAGTTTATGTATGCATTCAATCCAATCAACAAGAATAGTCTTTTATAAAAGACAACAATCACTTAGTTGTGAGAAATCCTTGTATTACAATTGTCTAGTTCAGTAAATTTTTTTTTTTTTTTTTACAACTGTGGTTTAGTTACATAATAATGAATGTTCTTATATATACATTTTTTCTTCATCAAATCCCACCACAAGATAGATCTCCATATAGTCTCAACTATTCTACTCATCCTTCCTCCCTAACCTACTTCCAAATCCATTCCTATCTGTCCTCTGCTAGACTATCTTGGAGCGCCAACTATATTGGCCTAACTCCAAATAGAACCCGTAAGTGGAAGTGTCTCTATCTCGACCAAGCTTCCCTAGCAGGAAACTGACAGTCCTCATCGCACGTCTTGGGGAGCGTGAACCAACACCGTCCTCCCAGGACTTTAGGTTTCGGAGGATACACGATGGGAAAAGCCTCCACCCCTCCTAATAGTACCAGGGTCAACACCCTATAATGGAGGATACACGGTGGGAAAAGCCTCCACCCCTCCTAATAGAACGAGGGTCAACACCCTATAGTGTAACACACAGGGGCACTGTGTTGCTGGAGGTTTTGTCATCATTTATTTGGTTTTAGGTAGTGTTAGTACCAAAATCATAGCATAATCATGCACTACTCCACATATCACAACAATCCATCCAAATCAATATAATTTCACACACATTATTCATACCATAATGTTTTCCAGTTAGTAGTCCTGATATCCACTTTCATCATC
>WSFP011455625.1:0-19340 GCA_009831015.1 Picea engelmannii | reverse complement strand
CTCCCAGTAAGTTTCCACCAATGTTTGATATGGGGGAGAGACTTAAGGAGTGCAATGGTGATCTTTTCCCTGTCGGAAAAATTGTGAACAGAGAAATAACCTTCTAGCAAATTTAACCATTTTTCTAGGGCATTTGCATCTATATGTCCTTCAAATATGGGAATATCAAAATTAGCTTGTACCTTGAAAGACGAGGTGCCTCCAAAGTGCTCGCTTGATGAAAACACGTCGATTGTTATTGGTAGGCGTTGAAGGATGTGGTAAAAATTCTCCATCATTTTGTCCCTTTGTCGCATGAGAGTTTGCTCAAACAACAGATTAATAGAATCGCATGCTCTGTCATTTTTCTTTTCTTCCGCCATAGAGGGTTTATTGGACATGCGAGAGCAGTTTTCCTCAAGAGAGACAAGCTCGAGACCCAACTTGCTATACTTGGACCTCGTCAGGAACATGCACTGAAAAAAATGATCAAGAGCAGCCTACTCTGATACCATTGATTCAGATTATTTTCGGCACGAAATGACAGTGGAGATATAATAAAGAAATGTACAGAAATATATCAGATATCCAACAATATAACAAATATTTATCAGAGATAAAATCATAAACACGGAGACACGGTAATACACAATTTCTATTGATGAGGGAAATGTACAAAACTATAGAAATACAGAGTGAAAGACTCACTAGAATGATGGTATTTTATCTCTGAGAAGAGATGTGATGGTTACTCACATTCGCAAGAAGATTATCGTTACAATGAGGCTCTAAAGGTATTTTTAACATAAATAAAATCCAAAACTCTAACCCCAGAAGATGAAAATCCAACAGTTTTGTGGACCCTATTTTGGGTAGTTTGGTGTATCAACTTCTCGAGGGCGTAACTTTGGCATACGATCTTCGTTTGGGGTGCACGATAGCTCGTTGGAAAGGTATCGTCGAGTAGATTCATTTTGGGGGATCAATCATAGTTTATGGCTATAATTAAGGTGCTTGATCCAAAAAAACCTTCATTTAGACCCTCAAAATGGCCTCGGAAGTTTAGAAACCGAAAAAATACTATAAATAGTAAAATGCTAGAAGACTATTTTGAGCCAGTTGGAATAGGTGAGTGGCCATTAATATCCACATGGATCACATAGCCATCGAAAGTGACACAATGTAGTGCAGTTTTATTCAACAAAGAATTAATGTTATTCCAACTCTTTCAGATGAAATGCAAGAAGTTGGTTTGAGGAAAGGAGATTTTAGTGAATCAAAGGTGGCAAAAATGTCAAAGGAACATCAAGTACTATTAGGAGGAATGATTGAAAATGATCACTTTGGAGAACTTGTGGATATCAAAGAGCCAATGGAAGAACAAAATGACACAATGGAAGCACAAAATGATGTCAAAGAAGATGATAATGTGTCTGTTGAGAATGATGAATTTGGAATATATGATAATGTTGATTAGTTTTAAGATGCCCTTGAAGACAATGTTCAATTTTGCAAATTTTTTATGAGCTATAACTGTAATGTTTTGACTTTCAGATTTTAAAATAAGAATGAAGATGTATCTATTGTTGTTTTTTGAAGAGTCTTTTTATTGTTTTCTTTTTCATTTTATTTGTATGTGAATCACTATACATTGGAAAATTTTATTAAATGTTGTCATTTTTTACTTCAAATGTATAAAAATATAAAAGAAAATGATAATTTTTTATAACATTTTGACTTTTTTTTGTTAATTATATCCATAAAAATATTTTATTTTACATGTTATTTTAAAGGAATAGGTACCAAAATGTATAGGTTTTTTATTATATATGGCTATAAAATGTATATTTGTTTGCTAAATATAAAAAAAATAGTGTTATTTAACTACAATTTGTTTCTATGTTTTGAAGTAAAGGTAAACAATGTGTTAAAAATTGTGTTTTCCACTATAATTTAAAAGTATGGAACAATAAATTAATTAAGAAGACACAATTATATGAAAAATCGCTTCAAAAAAATAAATGGAAAAAAAATATTTTTAAGATTGAAAGAAACATGAAAAATTGACTAAAAGCACTGTTGAATGAAAAAAAATTAGAAAAAATTGCAAATAGATGAAAAATAAACACTTGAAAAAAATGTGGAAACATTGTGGATCGAAAATTTAAAATATCGAAAAAACCACCTAAAAAAAGAGGGGAGGTGTTACTAGTAACACTATTTTTAAAAACGGGATAACAATTTTGACCCCAAAAAACCGAGAACTTTGTAGAGTTCTCAAAAAATTAGTAACTATGTTCTATGACTTCCATGTCAACAACATTGCCTTGAGAAAATGGTGATTTTTTTCCTGTAATGACATTTACATTGAAGAGAGTGAATGGTGCAAGTGTTAATGGTGTCTCAAATACCATTGGAGCACGATGGACTCTTTAATTACATTGGATTATTAAACCTTGAAAGTCGTGGGTGGAGTTATGTGCACATGGCTCCATGTTTTTCACCAACGCTAAGAGTTATTACCCCATGGTTAAGGTTAGTTCAAATTCATCCATTGTTATGAATTTATGGGTTTGTTCAAATTCTTCCATCGTTATGAATTTATGGGTTTGGTTCATATTCTGGAGTATGAATTAAATACTTTCAAACTTGCCTCAAAAGATCTCATTAGGAAATGCCATGAAATGGTTTGTAACCAATAAAGGGTAAGGTGGAGAATTTTTTAATAATTTGTGCAAAATCTTTTTAATTTCTAGTTTTTTTTGCATTCTATTTTATTCTTTTTAATGGGGTGTAAACATCTTTTGATATCCAAAATAAGATTATTTGAAATTTTATTTAAATTTGTAAAAGGAAGAGTGAAGATTTTTTTCATATACCATGGAAAATCATGTTAACCTCAAGAATTTTCCCCTTTCTTTTTATGTTCTCTAATGGAATATCAACATAGTTTTGATATTAAATATGATTATTTGAAATATAATTTATATTTGTAAAAGGGAGGGTGTCATATATGAAGACGAGGAAGAGGTCAATTTTGACATATGGAATCACAAAGCATAAGAGTTCAAACTCTAGTTAGTATTTTGACCCATGGAAACAATTTCAAGGGCTCACACATGTGCTATAAAGGGACATTTAGAGAACTTGGATTTCTTTGGGGACATGGGGTCGAAATCACCTCAAGCCTTACAAGTGTTTTTCTTTCAAACAAATTATTTTCAAAATTGTTTGTTAGTCTTGTATTTGTCTTTTGATGGATGAATGATGCCTACTATTTCAGTTTTATAATTCCATAGATGTCAATTTATTAACTTGGACTGTTAATTTCTCCCATTCTTAGGAAAATAATTGTTCTCTAATAGTTAGTTTTGTATGTGTAGTTTATCTTTGTGCAAACTTCACGAATAGGGTTTTTCAAAGCAATGCAACAATGCGGGTTTACCTAACTATTGCCCCTTTGTGCTTCATATCTCATTTTGGAGTGTCAAATCTACCTTATTCTAGACAATCATAAAAAATCACGAAGTTTGAAGCAATACATTGCAATGGTTTATGTTTACCCAAGTAGCATTCCAATTTCATTTTTGTTTTGTAATGTAAAAATAATTAAAATCAGATTACGTAGCTAGGTGCATTTACTTTGGACCCTTGCAAGCTTCCAATGAGCTTGTTTAGGCCTCGTTAAGCACATAAGTTGCAAACACAACTATAACCAAAAATATTTTCGTTTAGATTAAATTTTGGTTTCCAATTCATAGCTTATGTCTTTCCATTTGTTGGTTGAAGTAACATCAATGCTCCCAATGCAATTACAAACTATCGCTCACTAAGGAAGTTGACATGTTACCTCAATTACTAAACTCACTTTCATTTCAGTTCAACGAACTCACCCATGTTTAAAAATGTAGTACTTTTTTATTTCAATTGGTACATTTTGCCATTATGTATATACAATTTTTTACATCCAATTTTATATTAGCTTTCATTTTTTGTTATTAATGTATACTAGTTTGTACATACAAATTTCAACTCTACTTTGTAGACAAATTTCTAATTCATTGATTGTTATTGTATGTAGATTCCTAAGAATCGAACTAGGGAAACCTATGATAACAAAGCTCCTTCAAGATGAATCGGTGAAACCTTACAAGTATTTGACCAAGTTATATTTACCTTTCTTTCACAACACAACCATAGAACCGAAGTTAATGTACACTGCAAGCATGTTTCTCTATTGTGACCACATCTAGTTATTGTATCTCTTCTTGATATAGTTCCTAGGAAACCTAATGCTAACGACTTAAAAGAAGTTGTTCCTATGTAGGCGGACCTTTATAATGGTGTTTTCGGCCTTAACTATTCATGTTTTAAACAAAATAAAATATTCTCTAAAACAAATCATTCATAACCCCAAGGTCATAATACCTCAAACTACGTCCAACATAATGCTTCCCTAGATTTCCTTTAAACATGAAACAAAACCCTTCTCCTCCTCTCTGTATCTTCTTCCTGCATTTTCTTTTCTTTAGTTTTTTAATTTTTTACTTCATTTTTTCCCTTCTGCTTTCATTTTTTCCATTTATCGCATCAAACCCACTTCAAGCCAATCATTACACTCATCTAGTGAAACCTATGGGGTGCCCCTCGACATTGCCTAATTTGCGGCAAATTTTGTGGACAATACGCAAAAATGCCTTGAACAACCAAAGGATATTCATCTTCTCCACAATGTGCATAGTGCTTCTCTCGAAGGTTGCATAAAGTCTTATATTAGCTATGAATGGATTCACTTGGTTTCCACAAAATATGCTTCAAGACACATGCACCAATGCTTTAGCCGACAATAGGTGTATCATACTTAGGTCTATCATAAGCCACCCCTCCACCACAAAGATAATTGAGAAACTAAAAAGTGAGCCATATAAAGCCTTTGAAATGATTGCTTTGTGTATGTTTCATTATTGTTTAGGAGTAGAAGTATGGTAGGTGGATGGCATCTTTATATTCCAAACTAAGCATGCATAACACATACTCAAAACTTAATGCAATTGATTGTAACTCAATGGAAACTCCTATGGAAACAAGGGTTGAAGTTATCACCTCTCAAAGATTCAAAGTAAGTGGATGCAACATTATATAGGCATTTGGTAGAGAGTTTCATTTCTCTTGCTTGACTAGATTTGAATTATACAATTAGGATTGTTTCACCATTTGTACTCAGTTCCAAAGACGATCATTAGAAAGAAACAAAATAATATCAAGGGTACACAACACTAGCATTGAATATATCATAAGTGATAACTTCAAGTTGATTGGGCACACAAATTCAAATTAGGTAAGTTTCATAGATGAAAGAAAACATGCCACAATATACTCATTCAACATTGTTTCAAGGATCATTTTATGGCTTAGTATAAAGCACCAAATGGATGCATTGTCTTCCTTAGAAGCAAAGTGCAAAGCCACTACCAGTCCAACATGTGAAGCAATATGACTCAAGAGGGCTCTCAATGATATGAACTTCAACAAACTCAAACCGCATTCCTCTATTATGAGAATCCAATGTACCACAACAAAATCAACATATTGAGATCCATCACCTTCATTAGAGAGCAAGCAAAGTAAAAAGTTGTTGAGTATTATATTGCAAAATTCAGGAACTAGTAGCCATTTCAGGAGGGTAAGTTTCAAAAGTTTGGAGAAATGCTTGGGGTAAAAAAATAATATGGTCTTTAAGGGTGGGCGTGTTACAAGTAAATAATGCCAAATTTGGTTTAGTCCCTAGTTTGTTAAAAATATGTGTATACTTTTGATATAAGATTTATTTATTCTAGGTTGTTGATCTATGTTTCACTGAAGTATATTCTTATGTTCAAGAGCCAAATCTGAAATAAATTTTGAACAATAACTTCATATTATTATGCAATACAAAACTAGTGAATCATCATAAATTCTTGTATGGCGTGTCTCGTTCATGCGTACAAATCTCGCTAAGTCTACTATCAAATCTAATCAAGAAGTCTATTATATGAAAATCTATGGCATTGATTTCTTAGACCCATCCTCCCAAGTTGAGAACCTCTAATCAAGGCCTTCAAAATTGATTATAACTCCAAAATGTGTAAAAGGGGGCATCTCTTCCTGCCCTACAAATTAGATACGTTGCATTTTGGCCTATCCATCTAGCTATGGGTTTTTCACAATAACAATACATGTGGGCCAACATCCAATGTAGAAAACGTTCCTTAGACCTTTCATGATTTGAACATATCCACTTCCAATTTGCAGAAGAATCAAGGTTCAAGCAACAAATTGGAAATGAATCTCGGCCAACATCCAATGTAGAAAACTTTCCTTTGACCTTTAATTCTTTGAACATATCCACTTCCAATTTGGAGAAGAATCAAGGTTCAAGCAACAAATTGGAAATGAATCTAGTCTTGAAGAAGTATCTCACCAAATCCACCCTTGTGTAAATTATTAACGATAATGATGAATTAAAGACATCCATGGTTAGCTAAAGTAACATTGAGTATTTAACACTCTAATCATGTTGGTACTTATTATACCCTACTCAAAGATGAATTCATTTATATAATAGCTTTTAAATCGTACAAATAGCCATGGTGTTTGAACTACAAGGAAGACTTGAAACACCGCATTACACACATGAGAAAGCATATGTTCCACAATGCTTCGAGGATGAAGCATCTTAAGGACGGGTGGCTTATGATAGACCAAGAGAGATATGGCAATAATAACTATAGTCAATTAGGGTAAAACCAAAAAGATATTAAGCATTAATGAGAAATTTTATATACCAGTGAAAACTTTCCTTAGACCTTTCATGCTTTGAACATATCCACTTCCAATTTGGGGAAGAATCAAGGTTCAAGCAACAAATTGGAAATGAATCTCGGTCAGCGTCCAATGTAGAAAAAATTCCTTCAACCTTTCATTCTTTGAACATTTCCACTTCCAATTTGGGGAAGAATCAAGGTTCAAGCAACAAATTGAAAATGAATCTAGACTTGAAGAAGTATCTCACCAAATCCACCCTTGTGTAAATTATTAACGGTAATTATGAATTAAAGACATCCATGGTTATCTCAAGTAACATTGAATATTCAACACTCTAATCGTGTACCCTACTCAAAGATGAATTCATTTATATAATAGCTTTTAAATCGTATAGATATCCATGGTGTTTGAGCTATAAGCAAGACTTGAAACACCACATTACACACATGAGGAAGCATTCGTTCCACAATGCTTCAAGGATCAGGCATCTTAAGGAGGGGTGGCTTATAATAGACCTAAGTATTGGTTTTAAGAGAGATATGGCAATAATAACTATAGTCAATTAGGGTAAAACCAAAAAAATATTAAGCGTCAATGAGAAATTTTATATACCAATGAAAAGGTAGTGTCAATATAAATCTAACTTGTATCTAGATATAAGTTATATTTACATTTTTTCTTTCTTTGTTTTTGCATAAGTGAATTTATTTGCATTAGAACCTGGGATTTAGATTTCTCATCCAACTAAGTTTCCATTTAACATGATTTTTGTTCGACAACATAGGTATTCCAATATAGAACAAACACCTTCAGTAACCACTCACACAACCATATCAAAGATCAACACACTGATGTTTTTGCGTGGTAAAACCCCTATGGGAAAACATCCACGGCCCCAACCAACATGGCCACTTGGAGCAATTTATTAATGCAAAAGAAAACATGTTACAAAGAGTTTCTCACAATCAATCATTGGGAAATTACCCTCCATACTCTTTAAATAGAGATCATGGACAAATCAATGTAGTCGTTAAGATTGAGGAGAATATGAGTCGCCGGATCACTCTATGTCAAGAACATATCGTGACCATCGAATTACAAATGCATACTAAATGAACACAATTTAATCCAATGACACATTAGACCAAGTTGATCTTAACTAACTCATAAGTGTCTAAATATCCTAACATCCCCCCTTAAGAACAACTTGGGATACGATTGAAGGATTTACAAAGGTGACACAAGAGGAGAAGGAAGGAGGCATTAGAGCCTATCCCCCCTTAATGACAACTTCTTGAACTCCTAACATAGATCGAAGTTTGGAAAAATTCGCTTATGTCAGAGACTTTGTGAAAATGTCTACAACTTGATCTTCTATAGGGAAAAATAGCACTTCAATAACTCGATCATGAATGGGCTTTTTGATGAAGTGCATGTGTAGCTCAATGTGTTTGTTATGCCGATGTTGAACTTGATATTTGGCAAGCTCGATGACACTTTGATTGTCGCACCAGAGGGTGATCGAATGTTGTTGTTGGAATCCAAACTCTGAAAGGATCTGTCGAATCCACAAGGATTCTTGACTTGCATTAACCACTACTCAGTACTATGATTTTGTTGAAGAACGAGCAAGAACCTGTTGATTCTTACAAGCCCAAGTAACAGTTCCAAAACCAAGGATGAAAACATAACCTACAGTAGACTTTCAATCATCAGGGACAACCTAATTTAAACCAGTGAAACTAATTAACAAAGGAGTCCCCCCTAAACTGTAATGTATCCTAAATTGAATTGTACCCCAGACATACCAAAGTATCCTTTTAGTTTCTTTCCAATGGCTTTCATGGGGTGTTTGCATATACCGGGCAACAAGACCAATAACAAAGGAAATATCAAGATGGGTATAAGTCAAATATAAGAGGCTACCAACTAACTAACGATACAAGGTGGCATCAACTTCGAGAGAAGTACAAGTGGCAACAAGTTTGACTCCAAACTAGAAGGGAGAAGGGGTTGGTTTAGAATCTTCCATGTGAAAGCGGTGAAGAAGGTCACACGCATACTTAAACTGGGAAAGAAAGATTCCTTCCTTGGTTTGCAATATTTGGAGGCCAAGGAAATAATTCAAATAGCCTAAGTCTGTCATTTCAATTTTATTTTTAAGGCTAGATTTCACATGGGTCAAAAGTTTAAGGTCACTACCAATGAGGATAAGGTCATCACCATAAAGAACAAGGATTATGAGATGGCTTCCTACTTTCTTGGTATGGACATTAGGATCAGAGTGACATCTAGAAAAGCCAGTGTCAAGAAGAAAGTTCTCCATTTTCGCATACCAAGCTCAAGGAACTTGCTTAAGAGCATAAAGAGATTTCTTATGGCGACAAACAAGGTTGGAGTCATTCTGGACATAGCCAGGAGGTTGTTCCATGTAGATTTATTCTTGCAAATCCCCATGCAAGAAGGCAGATTTAACATCCATCTGATGGACCTCCCATTTATGTGAGGCAGCAAGGGCTAGAACAAGGCAGATGGAATTCATTTTGGCTACAAAGGAAAAGGCTTCATTATAGTCAATGCCTTCAACTTGAGAGAACCCTTTGGCAACTAATTGGACCATGTGTCTTTCAACACTTCCATCCGATCCATACTTAGTGCTATACACCCATTTACATCTGACAAGTTTTCTTCCTTTCAGAAGCGGTACAAATTCCCAAGTATCATTCATCATTAAGGAGCAATACTCTTCATTCATTGTCGTGTCCCAATCTGGACGACTTGAATCTTCTGCAAATGTTTCTAGATAATGAGTCTTTGAAACTTGAGCCAAAAGAGAATAGACTCATTGGAACTGTGAACGTGTCTGACGCTAATCTGAAGGATCACCGACAAGATCACTAACTGCTTCTCGTGTTGAACAGACCCATCTAGGAAGCGGTGGTGTTGATGCAGGATCATGTTAAATGGACTCATTTGGAGGAAGGTGAGCAGGCAGAGTTGGATTTTCATCCTTACTGCCATCATCTGAAGAAGAAAAAACCAAAATAGGAACAAAAGATTAAACAAACACCAAAGATGGCTCGCAGGCCAAGAGATTTTCATCAAATTTAACATCTCTTCTAATAACAATTTCATTAGAATGAGGTTGAAAAAGTCTATAACCTTTGAAATCTTCGGAATATCCAACAAAAATACACTTCTCACTTTTAGGCTGTAAAGCTTTCCTTTTCTCATCAAGAATGTGAGCCCATGCTACACTACCAAATACACAGAATTGGCTTACATCTAGCTTAATTTTATTCCATGCTTCTTTCGGTGTTATATTTTTAGAGTCTTTGTGGGAGTGTGATTTACTATGTAATTTGCACAGTCGATGGCTTCCGCCCAATAATGAAGATTTAATCCTTTAGATTAAATCATACAATTAGCCATTTATTTTAATGTGTGATTTTTTCTCTCAGCAACACCATTTTGTTGTGGTGTATATGGAACGGTGTGTTGCATCTGAATGCCATGTGCAGTGCAATAACTTGTAAATTTATTTTCACATATTCGCCTCCATTATCTATCCTTAACCTTTGAAATTGATGTCCAGATTGTTTTTCTACAAGGGCCTTATAGGCCAAAAACTTGTCAAAACTTTACTCTTAATTTTTAAGAAAGCCAAGTGCATCTGGAGAAGTCATAAATGAAAGTTAAGAAATACTTGCACCCAGAGAAAGAATGAGAAGAAAGTGGACCACATAAATCAATGTGAACATGATGCAAAGGGGTTGAGATGTGCCAAAAGGAACGGTTGTCAATATTGTCCTGAAAATGTTTGTCGAGAACACAACTGACACAAACACCATCTCTACAAAAAACAAGAGGAAAATCAGTCACCATATGTTGATTACATAGTTGTTGCAATGAGTGATAGTTTAGATGACCAAACTATTCATGCCAAAGTTTTTTCAAGTCACCAATATAAGCAATAAAAACTGATGGAAACGGTGATGACCCAAAGTTGTCAAACTTGTACAAATTGGTAATATCATCAACAATTCAAGTTCCGAGGACATGCTTAAGATATTTTAAATCCTTGATTACAACTTGGTGAGGTGAAAACTCTACGGTTTTACATTCACCTGAATGAGTGCTCCGATACACAGATAGAAGGATGTAGGAAATACTTGGAACACATAAATCATCATTGAAATGACCATTATCTACCTGAACTATCCCAGACCATACAACACTAAGAGATATATCATCACCAACAAATATTTTATTGGTGTTACATTCATTAAGAGTCGAAAAGATGGCTTTATCATTAGCCATATGGTAAGATGCTCCATAATCAATAAGCCACTCATCAGAAGAAGTAGAGGTTGCATTGAAGGAGAAACCATAAGCAAAAAGTGCATGTCCATGAGAAGAAGAAGAATAAGAATCAGAATCAATATTGGTGTTGTGCTTTGATCTAAATCTTAGGGGTGGCTTATAGTCCAAGTTCGGATGTATAAGTCATAAATTCATATTTTTATGTAAAAGAGAACTTGATAGATATACAATTGACGAAGTCAAACCTCATCAAAATTGACTTCGTAAAAAAGACATCTTATAAAAGGGAAATAGGAAGAGAGTAAAGGTGGGGAATGAGAGGTTCCAAAATTGGCCTCATTGCATCTAATGGTTCTTCTTAATGAAATTATTCTTCTCCAACTCTCTTTTTCTCATATTTTTGTGGTGTGTAATATCCCTAAGGTTGAACCCAATTGAAAATGAAAATGAAAATATACTTAAGTTGGTGAGTTGTTTGATATCATTTTTTGTATGCACCTTTCATGGCATAGTGCGCACATACACTGTGCAATGGAATGAGGAAGTTTGCACATTCCAGGATACTGTGCGCAGCATCTTAAGTGTGTGCGATTGTGAGGCCAACGAGCCTTTGTGTATATGTTATGTTTTATACGTTGGTGAACTAGTTATTATAAGCTAGGATGCTTATGTTTTGATTAGGTCAGAGAGCCTAGATGTTAAAGGCCAGTGCACCTATTTTTGTATATGTCTCATAATTAAAATAAAATACATCATTGTGCGCAGACCGGTCACGATAAAAGAGATGGGGGACTAAACTCCACTGGGTAGGGAAAGGGAGGGGCCTAAAAGTTAAGGAAAATGGATAAGCTAGGGAGCTTAAGCCAAAAAGGAATATTATATTAATATTTCTTAAATCATAAAGTATGGATAATTACTTTATCCTAAGTTCTAAAGTTGGGGACATGCATACATATTGTTGGGACTTAGTTCATTTCCTATCATCTTTTCCATCATTATTTCTATCATTCAGTCATCCATTCAACCACCCATGAGTATTCACACATCATTCATCTATTCTTCGTATCTTCATGACAATACCTGAACTGTATCCATAGCCATTCTATGTTGGTGTATTTGGTTAGCTTGGGAGTTGAACTAAAGAAGCGGATTGTCAGGCCCGTGGGATATTGAAGAGACAGGTTGTCAGGCCCATGAGCAATTCTCTGGGTGAGAGAATTGTTGGGGATTGATTTCCTGAAGGTGCTAAACTGTAGCTACAGTGCTCTAAGACTTCATGTCTGGCCTGTTGTTGAAGCCCGGAAAGGAAGTGGCACAGTCGAAGGACTGTTGAGCATAGAAGGGGCACACTTCTTGGGTGGGACAGGCATGTGGGGAATGGGGGACTGTAGGTTGTTAGTTTAAGTTGGCACCTGAGACGAAGTCTTTCCCGTTGTCTATGAGCCTTTAGCCTGGTTAGGAATCCCTTTACCCAGGTGGAGTTTAGTCCCAGCCCGGGGGTGACTCACTGTTGAAAGTGATAAATAGTGTGGTCTAAGGCTGGGAGGTTCGTGGAAGGTCTGCACGCAGTTGGTGACATTCTTACCAAGATAAGTGCCAATTGTGTGATAAATTTACATGTTGCATTGTTATTTACGTGCTTATTTTTATGGGTTATCTTATGTGCGGTTATAACTGTGTTTATTTTCATGGGTATTTCCTGTATATGCTGCATGTATATGTTTATTGTTATTTCAGTGTGAATCTGTGCAATTATAGATGTATTTATATGTTTACGTTTTATAGATAATGCTTCCACAAGAGTTTTGTGTGTGTATATTTTAATTGCATGCAGTTCGAAAAAATTATGTGGCATAGCTCAGTTGGATGTTGGGTATGCTACAGTATATTCCGCAGAGAGAACAGTAAGAGTTCTCTAGCGTAGCATGGCCCGGCATGGATGGTCAAGGACGTTACAACATGGTATCAGAGCTTCAGTTTTCAACGCTGAGCCTGGATGGGCCGAACAAGTTGAGTTGAAGCGAAATTTTGCGAAGAATCTATTTCGAAGTGGCCAAATTTCAAGTTGTCGAGCGTCCATGGTAAAAAGTAACAGCTATTGTGCGAAATTGGGAATAAGGCCCAATTTTTATTATTAAATTCATGAGGAAATTGATAAATTCGGCCAAGTGGTGAGATATTATTGGTTTAATATCCATTCTAGCAAATTCGGACCTGGAATTGGTTGAATTTGAAGTTACAGTGAAGCCATGACAGATGGAGTGAATTTAGTAATTAAAATTCTCAATTCATGAATTGATTTTGGAAAAAATCCATTCCAGAAATGTCAACCCACAACGATTTATTGTTGCCGAGGTTGATTTGGTGTTAGCGAGGTGAAATTGAACAAATTTCATGGTTGTAGAATGTCGATGGTAAATTGGGGAAAACGTTAAGCCAAAAGCCCCAATTTCTGCAGCAGAATTCACGAGGAATTGATGCGCATAAAAATGAATATGCACAGGTGGGTGCACTAAAAATGCTTGATGCACAGTAAAAAGCTTGTGATATGTAAAATTCGGCACTGCACGGCAAGATATTGGCGTGCTGGTGTGCACGCTAAATTTTGGTGCCACGCAAAAAAATGTTAGTGTGCAAGTGTGCGCGCTAAATTTTGGTGCCGCACGGAAAAATGTTAGTGTGCAAGTGTGCACGCTAAATTTTGGTACCAACGGAAAAATGTTAGTGTGCAAGTGTCCGCGCTAAATTTTAGTGTCGCACGGAAAAATGTTAGTGTGCGAGTGTGCACGCTAAATTTCGGCGTCGCGCGGAAAAATGTTGGTGTACAGGACCGCGCGATAAATTTAGCATTGTGTCGTGTTCACACACATAATAATGACGCACGTGGTGTGTGCAGTGTTGGCAAGCACAGAGGAGTTTTGTTGGTGCGCGCGCAATGTGGGATATATTGTCACGCGACAGTTTAGTTAGTGGTGCGCGCTGAGTTTTAGTGCGTGGTGGAGACGTACTAAACTCTGGCATGGCGCAGTGCGTAGAGTATAATGCTCGTGGAATATCAACATGCAATACAAAAACTGCGCGTGGTGGATATTGGCGCGTGACATAAAAGTAGTGCGGGCAAGTTATTGGCGCGACAAAGAAGTGATACACAGTGGTTTTAAAATGCGCAAAGCATGATTTACCTTGTGTTGTTGTGCATGGTGAATATGGGTTACAAGTTGAAGTTTGTGCATGTGACGTCGTTTGGAGAGTGAACAATAGCAGAAAACCAGCAATTTTCTGATATGTTTTATATCATTTGAACGTCATATTTTAGCAACACGTTTTTGAGGCCCTTAAGAGCGTTTTTAGCAACTCAAAAACCATGAGACAAAGGTATACCAAAGTTATACTATGTCTATGCAGCTCAAATAAAAGAGCTCGGCGAGAAATTTCCAATGGTGTAAACCGTTCCTCAAACGGAGTTTTTATGAGAAAGTTACAGCACAAACAGTGAAGGGTAAATTTTAAGACCCATCTAACTTCAAACGGCCATAACTTTCTGCTTCGGAATCGGATTGAGGCGCAAAAGCAGTCAATGGAAAGCTATTGAGCCATAGAAGACATTCCAAGAGATGAATTAAATTTCTGAGCATGATAAAAATGTTTAATATGGAAAATAAAGTACCTGGAGCATACTAGTTACGATATGGTATTTTGGTCTGGAATTTCAGCAAGCTATAACTAGCAACCAAGAACCTAGAAGGAGTTGAAACTTGGACAGAGTGTCCATAATATGTTTATGAGGAAACCCAATTGAGCTCCTACGAAAATTCCAAAGGAGTAGGAGTAAAAATGCATATTACAACGCAGAGTTACACCAAGTTGAAAAATGAACAGAAAAATTAATGGGCAATTTTCAAATAACCATAACTTTCTGCTCGAGACTCGGAATTGAGCATGGGGGCAGGCGTTGGAAAGGTGTTGGAAAGTGGAATATAATTATCAACCCATAAAATTGATCTGGGCATTCAAATTTCCAGGAAATCAGAAGAAATAATTCTAATATATATTATTGAACCAGAATGGTTCATATTTTCATGAAATTGTTGAAACAGTGAGCCTGACCAAGTTTTGTTGGCTGCACATTTTGCAGAGTTAACAACAATTAGATCAGTTCAAGATCAACATAGAATCCATAGTAATGGAAGAGGCACAAGGGACTTACAGCTAGGATGATGAGATTAGAGGGATGGATGTCCATTTGGGCATTGAAGGAACAAACTCCAATGGACATGGAGATGAAAGGAATGAAAACATGAATATGGCTGAGACCATTAAAAATTTGCAGAAGGATGTCCAAAGCCATAAAGTTGATAATGAAAGGCTTATGAAAGCCAAGAAGCAGCAAGATGACTTCAACATGAAGTTATTGGAGAGCTTGAACAGAATAGAAAAGAAATTGGATAAGGAAAGTGGCTCAAGCAAATCAGGATGTCATAGGCCTTCTGATGAGAAAAGAAAAGCCAGAATCATTGGCATACATCACCACCACTCCCCGAGGCATTCCAATAAAAGAGAACACAGCAGCTCAAGTCCATCCCCTGTCAGAAAGCATAAGAGGTCTGGGGTGGATGAGCTACGAGGAGAAATGAATAAAATCAAACCTCCTACATTTGATGGTGAGCAAAAGAAGGATGAAGATGCAGAAACATGGTTGTTGGTCATGAGAAAGTATTTTCAATTGCATAATTATTCTTCACGTGCAGAAGGTAGAATTGTTGTCTATCAACTCAAGGGAAAGGCATCCATGTGGTGGGATCAACTTGTGCAGGTGCAGCACATTAAAGAGAAAAGTGTTACTTGGAGGGAATTCAAGAAGTATTTTGAGAAGAAATACCAGACTAAGAGATATTATGACAAGAAAATGAAAGAGTTCTTTGAACTCAAGCTTGGGAGTATGACAATTGATGAATATGAAAAAAGGTTTTTAAAACTGTTGAAGTATGTCTCTTTCATCAAGGATGAGACAGTTAAGATTCAGAGGTATTTGAGTGGATTGCCATCATTTACCAGTGATAAAATACAGTATGATGATCTCAAGACATTGAAGGAAACCATAAGGCGATCTAAGTGCCTATATTATCAACAAAAAGCAAGGCCAACTTTCCAAAAATCTTGGGAAGACAAAAAGAAATTCAAGGTGGATCAAAGGAAGAAGGGATTTAAGCCACCATTTTTCAGAAATAATCCACAAGGACAGCGAACTCTTAGAGAGCCTAGAACGTTTGAAAGAGGGGGTCAAAGGCCAAGGCATCCACCTATTTAATGTTGGGGTTGTAAAGGAGATCACAAGTTCAGAGATTGTCCTCACAAAGGTGAAAAAGGGAGAATTGTTCACAATGTACAGCAAGCCGAAACAGTGGAGGACATGGGCAGAAATGTGTCAAGGATCTATGCAGCCCTGGACAACAAGCAAGCAGAGTATCAGTCGCATATGATTGAAGTGGAAGCTATGATCAACAACCAAACCATTGCTCTTTTAACTGATTCATAAGCTAGTCATAGTTATATAGATCCTAAGATGGTGGAAAGTTTGCATTTGCCAAGAAGCAAGCATGGGAAATCTTGGTTGGTTCAACTGGCTACAGGAGCCAAAAGAAAAGTTAATGAGATGGTTAAGTCATGTCTTATGGACAGGAATGGACTGAACACCAGGGCAGATTTGAACATCTTGCCTTTAGGTTCCTATGACTGTCTAATTGGGATGGATTGGTTGGACCAACATCATGTCATCCTAGACTGTCATAACAAGGCCTTTACTTGCTTGGATGAGGAAGGGACCCTAAGGAAGGTGCAGGGAATTCCCAGGGAAATAACCATCAAAGAAATTTCAACATTGCAGCTGAAGAAATGTTACAGAAAAGGCTGTCAAATATTTGCAGCTCATATGGAAGAGACACCTAAAGATAAGGTGTCAAATTTGGAAGATCATGCAGTCCGGGAAGAGTTTGAATATGTGTTCAGGGACGTACCAAGACTACCCCCAAAGAGAGATATTGATTTCTCTATAAATTTAATGCCTGGAGCAACTCCAGTTTCAAAGACTCCTTACAGAATGACTGCACCAGAGCTGAAGGAGTTGCAAATGCAACTTGAAGAGCTTCTGAAGAAGGGGTATATACGCCCAAGTGTGTCACCTTGGGGTGCCCTAGTCTTGTTTGTGAAGAAGAAAGATGGAACATTAAGATTGTGCATTGATTTCAGACAGCTAAATAAAGTGACTGTTAAGAACAAGTATCCTCTGCCAAGGATTGATGATATTTTTGATCAATTAAAGGATGCAAATATATTTTCAAAGATAGATCGCAGGTCAGGATACCATCAAGTAAGGATTAAGGAGGAAGATATCAGCAAGACCGCCTTCAAAACAAGGTATGGTCATTATGAGTTCACAGTGGTGCCATTTGGGTTGTCAAATGCACCAGCTATTTTCATGTGCTTAATGAATGGTGTTTTTCGAGAATATTTAGACAAGTTTGTCATTGTCTTTTTGGATGACATTCTTATATATTCTAAGTCAGAAGAAGAGCACGAGAATCATTTGAGGATGGTGTTGCAAGTATTAAGGGAGCATCAATTGTATGCCAAGTTGAGCAAGTGTTCATTTTATCAAAAGAAAATTCATTATTTGGGGCATATCATTTCAAAGGATGGGATAGCAGTGGATCCTGAAAAGATAGAAGCCATTAGAGAATGGTCGGCGCCAAAGAATGTGAAAGAGGTCAGATCATTCATGGTCCTTGCAGGCTACTACAGGAGATTTATTGAAGGATTCTCAAAGATTGCATATCCAATCACTTCCTTGCAAAGAAAGAGTGTAAAGTTTCAGTGGACATTGGATTGTGAAAAGAGTTTCCAACACTTGAAACAATTATTAACAAGTGCTCTAATACTAAGGATTGCAGACCCAAATGAAGACTTCATTGTATGCACAGATGCATGTAAAGAGGGACTTGGTGGAGTCCTCAGTCAAAATGGGTTTGTTATATGTTATGAATCAAGGAAGTTGAAGGAGCATGAAAGACACTATGTCACTCATGATTTGGAGTTGGTAGCCATAGTGCATGCATTGATGAAATGGAGACACTACCTCATGGGGAAAAGGCTTGAGCTAAGAATAGACCATAATGGTCTGAAATATTTATTTGATCAGCCAACTCTAAATGCTAGGAAAAGAAAATGGTTAGAATTTTTAAGTGAATATGGCTTTGATATAAAGCATATCAAGGGGAAAGAGAACAAAGTGGCCGATACACTCAACAGAAGAGTGCATGAATTGCATGCTACAACCATTAGCATGTACCAATCAGATTTGAAAGACAGAATTACAGAGGCTGCCAAATCAAATTTGCAATACAAAGAATTAGTGGCAAAATTACAGCAAGGTATTTTGTAACAGAAAATTGAAGATTACAAGCTAGATAATGATGAAATTCTCATGTATAGGGGCAGAATTTATATGCCAAATTCCCAGGAATTGAAAAAACTGATATTGAGAGAAATGCATAATGTATCTTATGTTGGGCACCCAAGATATCAAAAAACTATTGCAGCTGTCAAAAGCCAATATTATTGGCCAGGCATGAAGAAAGAGGTTGTTGATTTTATTGCCAGATGTTTGGAATGTCAAAAGGTAAAGGCTGAGCATAGACACCCAACTGGTTTGCTACAGCCATTACCCATTCCTGCGTGGAAATGGAAAGTTGTAACAATGGATTTCATTACCAAACTTCCTAGAACAAACAAGCAACATGATTCTATCATGGTAGTGGTGGATAAACTTACTAAGGTTGCCCATTTTGTTCCAGTTAAGCTCACTCACAAGGAAGCGAACATTGTTGATGATTATATGAGGGAAATTGCTAGATTACATGGCATACCCAAGACAATTGTGTCTGACAGAGATCCAAAATTTACCTCAAAATTTTGGAAAGGGTTATTTAATGGATTTGGAACAAATTTAAATTTTAGTACAACGTATCATCCAGAATCAGATGGTCAAACAAAGAGGGTGAATCAAGTGATTGAAGATATGTTGAGGATGTATGTGATAGATAAACCATCAAAATGGGAAGACTACCTACACTTGGTAGAGTTTGCTTATAACAATGGGTACCAAGCATCTCTAAAGATGAGCCCATTTGAGGAACTTTATGGCAGAAAGTGCAACACATCAGTAAGATGGAATAACC
>WSFP011455621.1:0-19340 GCA_009831015.1 Picea engelmannii | reverse complement strand
AAGAAAAATGATGGAATGTTTTGACTATGTATTGATTATCGATAGTTAAATAAAATGACCATTAAAAAAAGTATCCTCTATTGAGAATTAATGATCTATTTGACCAAGTGGGAGGAGAAAAAATGTTTTCCAAGATTGGCCTAAGATCTGGTTATCACCAAGTCATAATTAAGGATGAGAATATTAATAAAAAATCTTTTCAAACATGAGAAAAACATCACGAATTTGTGGTAATTCCTTTTGGACTCACAAACATACCAACAACTTTCATGTTCCTAATGAACAGTATATCTAGTCAGTATCTAGATAAGTTTGTTTTGATTTTTATTGATGACATTTTGATTTATTCAAAGACGGAAAAAGAACATGAATAGCACCTAAGAATAGTGTCACAAACGTTACAAGAACATCAACTCAATGCTAAATTCAGCAAGTGTGACATCTATCAAAAACAGATACAGTACTTAGGACATATTATTTCCGAAGATGGGATATCAGTAGATCCAGAAAAGATAAAGGCAATAGTAGAATGTCCTAGTCCCATGAATGTAGCGGAGATACAATCATTTATGGGGATAACTGGTTACCATTGAAGATTTATTGAAATTTTTTCCAAGATTTCTTTTTCTATTACATCTTTACAAAAAAAGGAGGTAATTTTTTTTTTGGCACAAGAATGTCATGAAAATTTTAATGAGTTAAAGGAATGACTAACTATCGCTCCAATTATTAAATTCGTTGACCCATATAAGGATTTCAATGTGTGAATTGATGCTAGCAAGGAAGGGTTAGGTGGTATTTTATCACAAGAAGTGCACATCATTGCCTATGAATCCAAAAAGTTAAAGGACCATGAACGCAACTATGTGATGTATAACTTAGAATTAGCTTCTTTAATACATGCACTAAAGATATGGCATCATTATTTAATAGGAAGGAAAATTTTGATTCTAACTAACAATAGTGGTGTAAAGTACTTGTTAAATAAGCAAGGATTAAATGCGCAACAAACAAGGTGGATGGCATTTTTAAGCGAATTTGACTTTGAAATCAAACATATTAAAGGCAAGAAAAATAAAGTTGCAGAGGCACTTAGTAGAAGGGCATGCATCATTTATGAAATAATTTTGAGTAAATCTGATAATGATCTCAGAGGAAATCAGTTCTGCAAGTACAACAGACGAGGAATATGTAAGAATAAAGGAAACATTGATGGCAACTGGGGAGTAAATGAACATGACAGATTTCAGAATTGACCAAGAGGGAATTATGAAATTTAAGAACATAAATTACATTCCAAATTCAATGGATTTAAAATTGCTACACTTTAACAAAATCCATTAAAAGCCTTATTCATGCCATCTTGGAAATCATAAAATGATTTAAGCACTGAGATTTTTTTTTTATTGGCTGAATATGAAAATTGATACAACTGACTACTTGGCAAAATGTTAAGAATGTCAACAAGTGAAGGCGGAATATCAACATCTAGCATGTTTATTGCAGCCTTTCCCTATACCAGAATTGAAGTGGGAAGTAATATCAATGAATTTTATCACACGTTTTCCAAAAACTAAAAAGCAACATGACTCGATTATGGTAGTAATGGATAAGTTAAGTAAATATGCACATTTTATACCTGTAAAGTATATTTACAAAGTTGTTCATATTGTAGAAATTTTTATGAAAGAGATTTTTAGATTACATGGAGTACCAAAGAAAATAATTTCTAACCGGGATGTTAAGTTTACTTCAAGTTTTTGAAAAGTCATTGTCTGCAGGTCTTGAAACACAGTTGAAATTTAGTACAAGTTACCATCCAGAGACAGATGGAAAAACCGAATGTACTAATAAGATTATTGAAGACATGTTGCGGATGTACGTTATGGACAAACCAATAAAATGGGAAGACTACTTACCTTTAATAGAATTCTCCTACAATAACGACTATCAATCCTCAGCCAAAATGAATCCATTCGAAATCCTTTGCGGCAGGAGATGTACAACTCCTATTACGTAGGCTAATCCAATAGACAGGATCATGGCTGGACCATATATGTTACAAAAAATGGAAGCGATGGTGAAAAAGGTCCAATAGAATTTAAAAGTGGCACGAGACCGAGAAAAAAGTTACGTAGATCAAAACATAATGCATAAAGAATTTAATGTTGGAGATCATGTTTATCTTCGGATTAAGAAAAGAAAAAGTTCACTGAAACTTGGAAGATGTGCAAAACTAGCACCGAGGTTTTCTGGACCTTTTGGAGTGCTAGCCCGCATTGGCCCAGTATCATATCAACTAACATTACCAACAAATTTAAAAGTTCATGATGTTTTTCATATATCGTTATTAAAGAAATATGTTCATGACCCTACGCATGTAATTGATTGGAATTTGTTACATGTAGAACCGAAAGGCGAGTTCCAGGCGGAACCTTTGCGCATTCTCGAAAAGAAAGAAACAATGTTGCAGAACTAGGTCATTGTTTGATTAAAAGTGCAATGGAAGCACTTCAACCCTGAATAAGCTACTTGGGAGCCGGAGGATGTCATGAGGAAGACATATCTAGCCTTGTTCCAAGAATGACAGGAAAGAAAACCAGTAACAATGAGGACGACGTTAACTCCAAGAAGGAGAGTATGTAATACCCATCGATGAAAATAAAGCAGCCTGCTAAAAAATTTCCCAAAGTGGAAAATTCGAATGTAGAGTTAGTGGGTAAATTTCACTATTAATTGTTTAATTATTGTGAAATACAATGAATTTCCAAGTTTCCTTAGTCACTGGACAGATGTAAGAGACAATATTTTTTTATTAATTAAATGAAGGGAATAGAAGGAACAACCAAGTTAAGAAGATATGATTAAGAATCCATGAGTGGGGACAAGTTGAAGTTGACCCTGGGAAGGAAAGAACAAGCGTCAGAAGTCAATTCTAGTGATTTTGACACCCTGAAAATTAGGGATATCCCCGAGCTGCGAAAATTCCCAAGGAGGGAAAAGAGATGGGAAAAAAATAATAAAGATATATACACATGGGTGAGGAGAGAGGATGTTTCTTAGCATGTGTAAGAAACGAAATAGCTTATTAAAAAATATATTTCTATAGAGAACAAAAGAAAAGGAGTTGTTGTGTGAGCACTATATGTGTTAGGAAATTGTAAAGAATGAAAGGACTGTTGAAACATGAAGCTTAGTTCACCCTTATGGATTCATGATCAAGATTGGGGGTGATTGGATCCAGTGATTTCGCTAATCAATTCTACAGATGGGTGGAGCTTGGATGCTCCTTATGTGTTCCAGTTTCTTATTTAAGTTATTCGTTAAATATATAATGGGTATGTTATTTTTATTGATGGAGTTGAATTGTATATTATTGAGTTGATACAACAACAGGTTCAAATATATAGTTAGCTGAGTCTAAGTTGTTGCATACAAATAGTAGTTTATGCATAAATAGATATATTTCTATATAAGAATAGATCTAAATTTTTGAGATCAATATAATCTAGGATAATCCATGAATTTTCTTCTAAGTTATGTAAAACAATTCTTACGGGTCTGTCCAAACTAAATTGCAGACACATAGAGATAGAAAAAATGGAGTCAATAAATATTTGAAATGTCGGAATCACGTCTAAATATTATAACTCTTTACTCTCAAACTGTAGAGAGGAGACTGTAACTTGTTTGTTTTAATTTGAAACTAATAGATATTGACGTGTTACACTTGTGCATGTGTATGGATTTTGTTTGTTTATTGAATGAGTTCTATAATTTGGTTTTAAGTTTCAATTGTTTCTCTTCTATTAGTCTTCGTGCAAGGAATGCCAAACCTTTTATAGGTTCAGAAGCTCAATAATTTGGTTCATTTATGGTTTACAGTTTTGTACACTAGTAACAAATATTTATAATACTAAATATAAATAACATATTGATCAACCATTAAAATTTAAAGATTAAGCAATTTATTTATTTAGTTGAAAGTTTATTTTCCACATTCATTTCAAAAAAATGTTTAGATTTAATAAACATGTTTAAACTAAATTTAAAATTTGAAACAAAAAATTATATAAATACATAACTGTTTATGAATGGGTTTTATACTTAATTATAAATTTTATTGATAAAAAATATACTTAAAAAGGAAATTAATTTATTTTTCTTTTAATTCAAAACTAAAAAATAAAATAAAATAAAAAATATATTAATATAGATCTATATTAAAAATTTTGTTTATTTTATATTTGTTAAATATGAAAAATCTTAATATATATATATATATATATATATATATATATATATATATATATATATTATTTTTAAGTTAAGAACATGTGTTGCCTCTTAAGAGGTCACAAGTTCAAATCCAGAGGGGGGTAAGGTATGTATACCTTCGTAGACTTTACGAGTCAAATCGTTAGACAGAGAGGGGTCCCTTGTCCCACAAACAAGGGGATCTTATACACCAAATTTGATGTGTTGGCTTGACCGTGACCTTAAAAATAGATTATTATTACTATTATTATTTTTTATAATTTAGATATTAAATAACAATTTATCTTTTTATTTTAATTTATTAATATTATATATGTATTGTTAAAAAGAGTTGGATTCATATTTAAATACTTTAGTTCTAGACTTTTCGATAAAGGCACTAGGTAATATAAGTGGAGGGAGATCACTATAATGGTAGTTAGTGAGGATGATCATTCCCCGAGGATTATCCAATACCAACGATGATTAAGGAAAGGTAGTGGGGCTAATGCTAAGTTCACAAATGATTAAGCAAAGGTATTGGCACTAATATTAAGTTGATGATTCTAGGTATTGGCACTAAGATTAAGTTGACGATTCTAATGATAAATGAGATCACTTGATGATTTAAAAAAAAAAAATTGAGGTTATTCTAGGTATTGGCACTAAGATTAAGTTGACGATTCTAATGATAAATGAGATCACTTGATGATTTAAAAAAAAAAAATTTGAGGTTTCTTATATCTCACTGATTGGAAACTTTTCAATAATAACCCTATCAATCGATCTTTGAAGATACTCGTTTAACTAGGCTATATCTCACTGATTGGAAACTTCTCAATAATAATTCATCGTATGCCATATCAATCGATCCTTAAGATACTTACTTAACTAGGCTAATTATTAGTGCTCAAGTCATGATAAAAAGTTTTGAATTCATTAAAGCGTATGGATACATGGGACAAGTGGCAGACATTGGAGGAGAAGTGCAGATGGATGATTAAGACGTTAGCTTCCCACTTACACTCACACATTCCATTGCACGGGACTATAGCTTTCATCCCTGTGAGGAT
Source organism: Picea engelmannii (assembly GCA_009831015.1). Lineage (NCBI taxonomy): Eukaryota > Viridiplantae > Streptophyta > Pinopsida > Pinales > Pinaceae > Picea > Picea engelmannii. The sequence continues at coordinate 14,010 of WSFP011455621.1, read as the reverse complement.
GGGCAAATTCATGTGTGATATTTCTTCAAACAATTGAAAATTTGATTGTTGTTGCAGGTCTCATTCCTTCTTTTGGTATTCGGCTTCTGGAAGAGGAAGAGTCTTGGAGGCATTGCGTTTGGAGGCATTGCGTTTTTATTCCATAGGATCATGGGTGAAAATTTTGATGGAATCGTTACAAACAAGCAATCCATAGACATCTGGTCATCCAAAATAAAGTTTGGTGAAAAGTCTTAGTATATATTAATCTTTTTAATTTTTAGAAATTGTAATGCTTTGTAAATAACATTTCATCCAAAATAAAAGTTGATGAAAAGTCTTCGTGTACATTAATCTTTTTAATTTTTAGATATTGTAATGCTTTGCAAATTTGTATTTGCATTTATATAAATTTTATATTGTTTTACTAGGAAGTTAAATCACAAAGTTATTTTAAAATACAAAAGTTTGTTTCTTTGAAAATAATATATATATATATATATTAATTTATATGGATTTTGTTTTTATTAATAAAAAAATATTAATATTTAATTAATATATAATTTATTGATATTTGATTTATATATAGTTTATTAGTATTTATTAAATATGAAAAAATATAAATTATATAAAATTTTGAATGAATAAAAACAATTAATTTCATATTAATATAAATGTTTGTAATCTTTTATCTTGTGAGAGTGGGGTGAGGGTTGAGGAAATAATAAATAAAACATATTACATATGAGGGTGGGAGGAATAATAGATCAAATATAATGGGGGAATAAAAGAGAAAACATATTACATATGAAGGTGGGGGGAATAATAGCTAAAACATATGAGGGTGGAGGTGAGGGTGAGGGGAATAATAGATAAAACAGGGGGAATGATAGAGAAAAAATAATGAGGGAAATAATAGAGAAAACAAGAAGGTCAGCGGAGGCGGCTGGATGGTAAAGTCATTCTTGCAACGAAGGTCAGGTCTTGTGCTCAAACCCGAGCAAGGACGTGGTCTGGCTGCAAAAATCTTAACTGGGCCAAGAGTAGCGGTTTCTCAAGCCACAGGTTAATCGCATACCTAACAGGTTCTGCACAAATTAACAAACAAAAAAAATTATTATAGAGAAAACAAGAAAACATATGAGAGTGAATATAATGGGGAATAATAGAGAAAACATATTATTTCCCCATTATGTTTGCTGTATTATTCTCTCATCATCATAATGTGTTTTCTTTAATATTCCCCCAACCTAACTCTTTATAGAGGCAACCCAAACAATGAATTATGTAGTAACACGAATGTTAGTAATTATTCCCCCTAAAAAGAACCCATTCTAATAATTACTTTAAATTCCATTTTGCTTGCCCCATGAGGAAGATCCTTTATTATTTTGAAAAAAATTAATATATTAATTGATATATAATGTTATTAAATATTTTTGGTGGTTTTTTAACTGTGTAACACATAGTTATGAATCAAATTATGATTGGATCTGTTTAGGATGTAGTGGGTTTAATGGTTATGAATTAAATTGGGATTGTTTATTAAATACTTTGAGTGTTTTTTAACTTTTACACAATTCATTTTTTATTGTTATATTGGTGAAGAAATTCCGATAAAAACTGTTAGCAGCTTCATTTTGATTGTTTATTAGATACTTCTTGCGTTTTTTAATTTTCTAAAAAATTTCGTTTTGATTGTTACTATTGGTGATGAAATTCCGATAAAATTTGTAATCGGCGAGAAAAGCCTTTTACCATAGGATTAGGTGAACATAAGATTAGATTAGGTGAACATAAGATTAGGTGAACCCAATACCTCGTATTGACACTAACTTTGGTCTATTTTAGAAATAATTTGAAAGGGAAAGATATTTGGCAGTTGGTATAGGCGTTAATTAAAATGTCCTATTCTTACTGGATTGCTGTCAACACTATTACTGGAATCCTGACAATACTTTTTAGGGTTTGAACCAAATTGCTCTTTTGATGTTAGGGCTAAATACCCTTCAAGATACGGGGAAGGCACGGATGAAGGAGACCTTTTAATTAATGATTAACTCACGCCATCTCTCCAATCCATCCGTCTTATGTAAACGAATTTGAACATGCTGCTTATGGAAACACATTAAGTAAATGGTCAGGACTCGGCCATATACATTGGAGCAACAGATGAATGCCCATTTTTAACCATTCGTACTCTTTGTCACGTGAACGAATTGAAAATGAGTTTATTTTGATTTTCGTCCACAATTGGTAATGTTACTTTTGTCCTGTTATTTCGTACCGAGTAGGCCAGAGGTATTGCAAAACTGAAAATGAGTTAATTTTGATTTTGGTCCACATTCGGTAATGTTACTTTTGTCGTGTCATTTCGTACTGAGTAAAGCAAGAGGTATTGCTATTTGCATATGACATTGTCCGTGAGAACTGTACTGGAAATAGACTAAATGAGGCTAGCGGGCCAGACGTGATAGAGGCGGATCGATGCCATCATCATTTTTCTTGGTATAGAAGTCCAGGCGTATTCTTCTGTTGAGAAGCCGGGTGAAAATTTCTGTAATTACTATTTTAGCCTTTCTATCGTCGGATTCTCAAGTTCCGGGTTCAAGAACTGATACGGTCATCCGTTGCAGCCATGATACGGTCATCCGTTGCACCTCTCTTTTTGTAGAGGGTGTTTGTTCAAATTCCCCATTCTCTGATCTACCTACTATTCGGATTAATGGTTTCTTGGAAAAGGGGAAGTTAGAGGAGAGGAGAGGAGGAGAATGGGGAGGGGAAAAACCCAGATGAAGAGGATCGAGAACGCGACCAGCAGGCAGGTTACTTTTTCCAAGCGCAGGAACGGGCTTCTGAAGAAAGCTTACGAGCTCTCAGTGCTCTGTGATGTAGAAGTGGCACTTATTGTTTTCTCCCCCAGAGGGAAGCTCTTTGAGTTCGCCAATCCCAGGTATGTATAGTTAATGTTTATTTACCCTAGTTATTCCACTGCTTTCTTGTACAAACATTTAATCACCCTCTTTCTTTTCACAACTCGGTTGGTTGATTAGTAAACGGTATTTCCATGGAGAAATCAAAGCGTTTGGGGCATAGTTGCAATTTGCAGGGGTGTGGACTGCTGAATGGTCAAGCCGTTAGCCGGCAGATCTTTTGGAATTTTGAAATCTAGGGTTTCTGATTGATCTTCTATACTCGAAATAAACATTTGGTAGCCGATAATAATGGAGTTACGTAGGCCTAGTTCAAGCTTCCAACCGCTTACTGATATGCTGTGAAATTCTTCATATCTTCACGAAAATACTTCCTTTTCTTATTTGTGATTTTGAAAGTGGTGTACGAACTAACTATGCCAACACCTTACTCTAAAAGTAAAATGTTGACTTAGCCTTATAATATCAAGCCTGAAGTCCCCAAGTACAACACAAAATTTGAACCATTTCTCAACTTATACAACTTATACATTTCATCCTTATGCAGGGGTCATGCTAATCTTCTGTGTATCGTTCCAAATTGATCGGATGTAGAGACTTGCACTGAGTTTGCAAAGCTGTTTAGGGAAGTTCGTGCATTGCGACAGGAGTGATGGACTCTTATGAATTCATTTTCCTGTTGGCAACAAAAATATATTGGCTCCACACCGTTGTTTTAAATTCAACGGCTTTCGATATTAAAAATTACATGCTCCGATTTCTATTTCTTTTTCTAAAAAGAAGAATCAGGAATAATAATATCACCAGAATTATCTAAAAGTTAAAGCAAATCGAGGAGCTCGAAAATATTCCTATCATTCCAGGAAACACTGATTGCAAAAAGCATATTAATAAAAAGCTCGAGATAGTTCCAACGCATGAGGATGAGATACTTCAAAAATATGGAAATATTATCATCCGTTCTTATTGCATGCATACCGAGTTCTTCATCCAATATCAAGAAATGAAAATAACTACATGCAGATGTCAACGTAAATTATGGTAATATCTTCCCTCATTGTTGAGATGTGAGCATAGGTCATCAATATAACAGAACTGTATTTCCCTCATTGTTGAGATGTGAGCATAGGTCATCAGTATAACAGAACTGTATATCAATTACAGCATCATGAATCAACTCCCGAATATGATGTTGATCAGCCTCAATATGGTTCGTCCTTTCATGAAAAACAAGGTTACAATCTATCTGAATAGCAATCTGGTTATCAAAATACAAAAATATAGGCTGCTGTTGTGGAAGAGCCAGCTCACCATTATGTGAGCATAGGTCATCAGTAGAACATAACTGTATAATAATTACACCATCATGAAATAACTCCCGAATATGATGTTGATCAACCTTAATATGCTTCATCCTTTCATGAAAAACAATGTGACAAGCTATCTGAATAGCAATCTGGTTATCAAAATACAAAAGTATAGGCTGCTGTTGTTGAAGAGCCAGCTCACCAAAAATGGTCTCAATCCACACTGTTGTTTGTGTCGCATTAACAGCACCATGATATTCTGCTTCTGGTGGATAAAGAGCAATAGCAGAGTGTGTTTTGCTTTACCATGAACCTAGACTACAATTAAATTTGAAAGCTTATCAGAAGCAGACTAGAATTAAATTTGAAAGCTTATCAGAAGTGGACCTTCTGTCATCAAGATCTCCAACCCAAATCTGAGTTGGTAAAGCCATTTAAAGGGAACCTTCCTGTTGCAACCCAAATCTGAGTTGGTAAAGCCATTTAAAGGAACCTCCCTGTTGCAAGAATATTGTACAACAAGATGATATGTACACTTGACATACGTATCATGCTGCCTTTCAATATTATTCACGAGGTTCATTAATGTACCTCATGGCTAACAACAAAGGAAAAATTGGTATGCTATGTGTCAAGTAGAGTAGATTGCCCACCATCTATTTATATTGTTACCACTTAAACTCTTACTCAATATGCAAAAGTCTCAATCACAAAGTGAGAGAAACTAAGAAAGGCTATTCATTATCATAGTAACACTTACTCTCTTTTTTAGCGGGCTCTCCTTGAAGGGTGCTTTCCTAACTTAGTTATATTGTTACCACTTAAACTCTTACTCAATATGCAAAAGTCTCAATCAAAAAGTGAGAGAAACTAAGAAAGGCTATTCATTATCATAGTAACACTTTCTTTCTCTTTTAGCGGGCTCTCCTTGAGCACAAGGGTGCTTCCCTAACTTAGGATTAAAGCTTGTTACAAGAAGGTTCAACCTCATTTAGCTTTAAGAAAATAAAAATTGTAAAATAAATTTTATAAATAGGGTGATGGAAGGATTAATTCTAGTATCAAATCCATTGGGAATTTGGACTCAAGGATTAACTAATAAGGACAGCAACTACAAGATTATGGTTGAATATACCTATTCTTAGTGTACAAACCTATCTCTTTGTTTAAAAAAATCAAAATATTTTGAGAGGAATCCAAATTAAGAAAGACCTCCAAATGGATCAAAGGGTGCATCTACTACAACTTTATGCAAAATATAACTAGTCCAAATTAAGAAAGAAGGCATACAATAGCATTATTCTTCTTTTTAACAAAGGCACAATTTTATTATTGAGGAATAATGTTACATGTTACCCCCTCTCACCTAGGGGTAATTGGAGGAGATCATGTCTCATGGCTTGGAAGGAAGATAGTGATCACGATAACGATGATGATCAATACTCTCATAGGCATCCCACCAACCCTTCTACATGTCTCTCTCCTCATCAACTCAATCAACAGGTTCATCGGATGATGGTGGTCCAACATATGATGATGCACATTCATCATTGTTTCATATAAAGTATCATACTTAATGCATTAGGCTCCTAGGTGAGGATCATGGGTTGAATGTGATAATGAATCATAGGCTTGGAAGTTATACCTGTTTCCTTGTTTCACCTTGGTGGCCATCCTTCTGTCCTAGTCTAGTGTTGTCGCTCCTGGAGAATAGTGATACTGCTTGGAGACTTTGAGAAGGGTAATGTATCGTTCCCCCCCATACTTAACACATTCCATCCTGGAGCCCTTCATAGTGTCATGTACACCAAAAAGGTCCATGGTTGGTTCTTCTTTGATAACTAGGGCTAGAGTGCCAAGGTTCATGCAACTGCTCTAAAAAATGATAAAAAAAATAATGCTATAAAAGGAAGAAGAAATAATGAGACAATGAATGACCATTTCAAAATCCTAAGGTCAGCTTGAGATGTACCCCCTCTAATGGTAATTTCCCCTATCCCTAATGCACTAAATGTAAGAAGGAGTTTATCTAATTAAAAAAATGATGAAAGAAAGAACAAGTGCTTGAAACATGAAAAGGGGACTTGCAATGTAATAAAATAATATCAAAAGGAAAGAAACGTGGTTTGGATTGCAACTAGTATGAGGAAAGGGTATCTCAAGGAAAAAACACTTCCCCTACAAAGGCGCTCATGAAGATGGACCAAATATGGTGCCTTGCATGTTAATGACACCATCATCGTGCAGTAACCCCAACATGTTTTCATCCACTATACTTGCACTTTGATAGGTCTTTGGAGGAAATATCCCTATACCTGGGTACTCTCTCACCTAATAGGGTCCATTGATGGTCCTCCCATACCTAAAATTGGTACATTGTATAAAGTCCTTAAGCTAATGTGAAATTTTAAGAGGATACTTAATGGGAGTTGCTTATATGGATTTTATATTAAGTGATGGCTTACTTTGTATGATTCTAAAGATGATTGTATCTCATTGTTGTTAATTTCAGCTGATTCTATGGACTTTGTTTGAACATGATGTGCCTAACATGGTCCTTTTGGAAAATGTCCTTGTTATGAAACCTAGGATGTTGTGCACTATACCTAGGATATTGTGTGTGTGATGCAGAGTGTTTGGTCACATGGTGCCTTTGCATACTCGAATATAGGCTCTCACAACTCTGGAGCCATGACCAATGGAAATATGAGCTTTCATATTGCATATACGGTCATATCAATGGTCAGATGGGAATGACGCGCACACTTTTGGATAGTGCACTCTAGGGACTTGTAGCCCTTGGATGGAGGATGTTGCACTTGTACATGATGAGACACTCTTGGGATAGATGATGCACCCTCTTTTCACCTTGGATGCTTTCCTTTACACCTGGGACGTTGCCTATTTTGAGGATGATGTCATACGTTTGATGATCATGATGATGATGGGGCCAACCCCATCATTAGAGCATCCTTGGATGATGACTTGGGCCACTTGACATGACCTTTTGGTGAGGATACATGACACTTCAACGTGCTTGCACTATTTGAAGATGATGTGGCCTTTGGACGCCTACCGCACCCTCTTAGATCATGACTTCACCCACATGTGTGACAGTGGAGGGAACATATTTGTGTATTAGCATGTTTATCTATTGTTTAGAGACTATTTGATGGGTTAGGCTACTCCTATCTCAGTTGTATCATGGATTTATCATTGTTTTAGGGATTATTTTTGACATATGCACTAGGTTTTCCTCATATAAAAAGGATACCACTTCATTGTATCAAAATATAACACATCACTTGTAAGACATCACTTCTATTTCCCTCTTCTCTTATCTTTTTGCTATGGAGTACTTGTGTGCACCTTTGGAAGGATAGTCTTGTGAATGCTTTGTCTTGTTTTGGTTGATGATATTTGAGCTAGGGTTTTTTCATGCATAGAAACTTGGATGAGTAAGTCGTCTTCTTCACGTTTAAGTGTTTGTTCATGGTGTATTTTGGTGGATTCTCTATAATGTTAAGTTGTTCAATGTTTCCTTGTATGCTAGCTTCTTTTCCTAGAATCCCTAGGAGGGAATAAAATACTTTATCCCCCTCCCTATTTTCATCTCATCTTGATTTTATGAAGCATTTAAGACCTACTTATAGGGATTAAGGGTCTTTATCCCCATGGGGATTTGTCTTGGCTAGTTCAAGGTCTAGGATTTATAAGGCCATAAACCTTAGTGTTTGACCTAGTTCACTTGAACCTTGAAATTAGACATCCTATAAGAAGGAGACAACATCTAGGATTTATATGTCCATAAACCTTAGGGTATGTCTTTTAGTTTTGATCCTAGGCCTATAAGGATTTATCCCTAGGATTTCAAACCTCCTTCTCTTCTTGGATATCGAATAGATGGTGTTGCTTGACTCCATAAATTACCTAAAGGAAACAAATGACACTAGTCTTGAGGTCTCAAAGTGGCATAAACTTAAATTTATTCTCTCTCTCTCTCTCTCTCTCTCTCTCTCTCTCTCTCTCTCTTCCAAAGCAACCAAATAATTATATTCTTAACTAACTTCCAACCCTCAACCTTTGGAAAATTAAGTGACCTTTTTGTTTTCGTCTTGATTGGATTGTTGATATCTTATGTAATATTGTTGTTTAAGAAGGGTAAAATCATTGTTAGAAACTTGGATCTTATACCACTTGTTAGGTTCTATATTTTAAGATTTTATTTACTAATTTTGAAGTTTGATTTCTTGTTGTTGTTACAAAACATTCTTGGCTGATATAAACATTTTTTACTGCTGCAATTTTACTACAACAACCTTTTACTTGATAGCTAGTGTTCTAGAGGTGATTCTTCATTCTTTAGAGTTGGTCATTGTATTTATATTGTACTTGAGCTTCATTTATGTTGTGTTTCATATCTATAAACCCACTCTCATTTTTATTAAGGCCACGATCATCCATATATTGAGTTGGATATTTATAAAGCCACTGGTACTTTGTTTTTACCATTTTTCTTTATGTCTCGGTGTTTAACTTGAGGGAAGATGCAGAGAAAAGTAAGATTCACTTTTAGCCATGTTATTACACAATCTTTCACCCTAGTGCAAAGGTCTAACAAAGGTATGAATATGAGTGTAACATCGAAGTGTTTCTAGGTAGATAACTACTTTCGTCTATTTAGTGAGGGACAAATCTAAAACAAGGGAGGCTTCCATGGTAGAACTTAGGTTTCAAAGGAAAGGTAAGGTGAGTCTAGGTTCACCTATGTAAATTCCAGATCTAGGTTATTTAGTTTTAGGGTTGTTTTAGAGGGTTTATTAGATGATTTTCCAATGAAAATTACTCCCGCAACAATCTAGCTCTGAAATCTACAAAACAATGTTAAACAATATTCTTGAAAGATGATTAATTTGCAACAATATACAATTTATAAACAACAATATGTTTCAACCATTTAAATAGATTTATAAGGCTAAAACAAAAAGTAAACGTAGAATTAATGCAACTTGCTAAGTGTGAAAATTTTAGGGAAAATAACAACCATTAAGCCATGTTCTTCTACTCTAAAAATGTGGAAATATAAACCAACAAAGAAAATTTTACAAGTTAGATGATTTTCCAAGTCAAACACATATAAAAAAGCCAAGATGTTCCTAAAACTCAGATTTAACCTAAAACAAAATGTAAAAAAATGTATTTTTATTTTTGTGAATGAATAGACAAGAATAGACTAGTGTCTACTAGATTTTTTGGGCATATGGGGTCAACTATGGATCGTCTTGAGAAAATGTAAGTGAACCTATGGTCATAGTTAGCGTTGTCCACTACAAACCTTAGCAAATTGTCTTAGTGCCTTCAAAGATTCAAGATGATTCAAAGGGAATATCCTCTACTTGAGATCCTCCAATGGATTTGAGGAGGGCCCTTTCAAGAACAAATAAATAGGTTGCACCACCAACACTAGAGAAACAGGACCACACTTGTAATAATTCAAAATAAAATTCTACAAATATTCAAAGCGACCACTTACTCATCAAATAATTTTACCAAAACCATTGATCCATGAACATCCATAAATTTGAAAAGCATCCATAAGAGATCAATCCTAGAGAGTGCTCTAGCTATCCATCCATAGCATAATCCATAAAGTAGACCAAAATTTTTCTTCACAAATTCTAGTAGTGAATTACAATGAGAGGCGAATCCATTTTATAGACAAGGGATCTAACATCTCTCTCAATATAAAAATATTATTCCCATAGATCTAGCATAGAAAAATTACAAGCAAGTGACTTGTGATCCACAAAGTAAAGGACACTAAATCAATCTACAAGCAAACTATGTGATATTTACATAAAACCCTCCAAGAAAGGAGGTCATCCCACAAAATATGAAGTTGAATATGGTCAAGAGACACAAAATCCCTCCCAAAGGCATGGTATACACCTCAAATCATGGTGACATATTCCTCTGAGGAACAATATCCCCAAGCAACCCAATGTTTATCCTCAAATGGAGGGACGTCCATATGTGTGAAGTGAACTAGGCCGAAATAAGTGGACAAATCCTCTAAAAATGCTCATAAATCCTCAAATGAATTCTCCAAGGTAATAATACATCTTCATATCATGCAAGTGACCTCCACAAATGATGGAATTACCATCTTCCATTAAAAATGAAATTGCACGTGCTCAAACGGCTAGAAGGTATGTCCACATGTAGGGGTTGCCCCTCCTATCAAGTGAAAATCAGCTCAAAAAGTGATTAAAGATAAGGGGGCTAAAACAGATTCAATATGGCACGTCAAGAGGATTTCCATGCATCTAGAAATAGCCCAAAAGTGCCTCGGATGATGTGACCAAAGCCTTGGGATATATGTACTACCTTGAGAATTATGAAACCTCCTCAAGAAACGTGAAACTACATGAGCAACTAGATAATCATTTCCAGGAGTCCAAGGTCAAAGTGTGCCAAATACATAAGAGGGGGTCCATGCTTAGTCATAAGGTAATTGAGCTTCTATAGGTGTGACAAGATTTATAGCATGAGAAACACTTTTACATAGAAAGGAGTGAGTGAGACTAGAGATTCCCCTATATCATGTATCCTAATAGATCTATCTCAACACCCTCACATACCTAGCCAAGTCATAAATGATCAACATGGTGCCAAATTAATGACACCAAGGGGTAATCAGAGAAGGCCATAAGAGCAAGGACTATCTTGAAAATGGGTACTAGGAGGGTGGGCGATGATCAACCAAAAAGGGTTTGGAGATACCACCTAGGTAAAACACTTTACATATATCATCCAAGCATGCCCCAATACAATATATAAATACAAAAAATGTCACACCTTTGTCTCATTCGTTGATTAGTGATTCATATCACAAGTGAAAAATATCCCTACATGTTAAGGGGTAACAATCCACATCCAACCTTACAATGTAATTATTAATTTTATATTTATAGGTTTGGTTATGGTCTACCTAGTCAACTCAACATAGGATCATAACCCCTACTTGGGGAAAGCACCCTACCTCTTAAGTTGTGTATATATACATAGTTCCATTTGTAATGTATACATCTTGAGGTCATTCACTTAAGTGTGACCATTTATTCATTCTTTCTTTATACGATTGTTTTTAGACTATTGGAATTATAAAGTAATTCAACCTCCTTTGGTTGGCTTGTTTACCGCTCTAGCTCATTTGTGTTGAATTTATTTTTTCTGTAAGGTTTTACCTCTCCTGCTTGACCATGTTGTTTTAGTATTTACTATAGAATGCGGGTTTTGGTAGGTTATTTATGAATGCTATTTGTTTCTTTCCCTAGTGTCAGTTTATTTACTCTTTACACAAAATTAGGGTTTGTTAGTTGGTTCCATTCAATCCTCTCTCTCTCTCTCATCTCGATATAATGCATTCTCATCATCATGAGAAATCATCTTTCACATGTTTCCCCTTTTGTAAAAGAGGGATTGTAGTATAAGTGTGTTCATTGCAAATCATGTACAATGGATGACAAAACAATCTATGTGCTCCTAGTGTTTTTCCTCATAATGATCAATACCTATGTAAGGTTGTATATGAATCCTTATATGATGCATTCCAATCATCACAAGAAAAAATCTTTTGCACGTTACCCCTTTGGTGAAGGATGGATTGTAGCATAAGAATTTTCATTGCAAATCATGTCATGGATGACCAAACAAGCTTTGTGCCCCTACTGTTTTCTCTCATTATGATAAATATCTATGTTTGGCTGTAAATGTATCTCATTATGGCTTTTGGTTTTCTAAATCACTTCCTCACCCAATCAATTTTTTAATGTCGTCAAGCATGATATCCAAACACTATGATGCACATGGAGTCCACTAGATAGTGGGGAGTTTGTTCTCCAACATCTTACCTTGAAAATATAGTTAGAGATGTTCGCTGTGATGATATAGACAACATTCTCGGTGCTCACGTCCTCAGTTACTCGACCCAAAATAATAAATAATAAGTATGCATCCTAACCTTGATCAAATCCATTCAATTATTTGAGAAACAAAATTCCTCATGGGAAATAAATGAGGAACTTAGTATTTGTATGGGACCTTCAGTCAATTCATCCATTAAATGTGATGGTGCATCCTGTTTTATTCCATGACTGCTTAATTTCCACAAGTTATTCATCTATTCTTTGAACCTATTTCTATAAAATTTCGCCTTGATATCATGAAAAGAAGGTCCTTTGAAGCCCCTAACCACATGAAACTATGGTATCTACTAAAGTTTGATAATAAGGGTAATTGGTGGCATTAAAATGTATGTTTTCATCATACCACCATATAGCCATGGATTTTGAAGAAGGATCCTTTTCTTATTTCCTCCATTTTTAATCAATGGTTGGTTGGGAATCATGGGTGGTGTCTGGTACAAATAGTGAGTCAAACCTAGTGCTATTAAGATTGGGGATGCCAACAACAACTTCTTGTCTAGTAGAGAATATTGGCACTCTAAGGGGATCAACAATAGAGTAAGAGGAGGATTCTTCAAAGCTAGGGTTTTCATTATCCCGAAAACTTCCACTTCTTCCAATATCATTTTGGATAGGCTTATGCTTGGATTTATGTACTTGATAGACATAAAAAAGATATTTGCATCTTGGCTCTTATTTCATGGGAGGAATTTAAGTAAGGTTTTATTTGCCTTGTCACATGTTCTAAGTATTGTTTCAACCTATGTATACACCTTCCCCCTACAACAACCCCCTTCCCCTCAATGATTTTCTTTGGAGAAAAGTTGCATGCTATCTACCCCTAACAATTTGACAACCATTCTATGTTGTTTCAATTTTCAATTTGGGATCCATGGAAATTTCTTTGTGGGAAAGAACAAATCTATAAAAAAATCCCTATCATTAATTTCTAGTTAAAAAATTCAATAATTGTTTTATCAAGAGAATGAGGGTTACCTGAAGAGTTTTCACATACCTTCACAATATCTAAATCAAGATTCCAAATTAGCCTCAAATAAACACAATAAAAAATCTAAATAAACACTCCTAATCAACTCTAATAAAATATCGAAATTTGAATTGTCAATCAACAAAGTAGTAGGTCCAAATCATCAAAATAACGAGTCTAAATAAGTCGAAGAGAATCTTTAAATAAACAAAAGAATAATGCCAAAAACCTGAACGAATAAATCCTAGAAACTCCCCAATTCAACACTCCAAAGAATCTAAAGAAGCACTTTGAATCAACAAAAGAATGATGTTTAATGAACCTCAGACTCACTTCAGGGAATATCACAAAATCCAACTTTTCTCAATACAAAATTTTCAAATTTTCTTTTTTCTCACTCATTAAAACTTTGATACCATTTATTAATTATGCCCAATAGAAGTCTGATACCCATATGTAATATTATTTCCTACATATGAACACTCGTGCAATCTTAACAACATAGAATTTCCATGCATAATTTATTCTTATCACATAATAAAATTTGGAAATAGAATGTGCACAAAATAACATAATTAAGCACATCAAATACATATTAATCAACATAAAAATCACAAATCATAATTAACACTTATCTTTTTATGAAATTACCATCTAGTTGTAGAACTGATATGTTCTTCCTATCCACAGACATTGTTCTTCTATTACTCTCATCAACAGGTCACCCCCGAACCGAGGCTATGACTCCACAAGGGAAAAGGCTACCTAAAACAGCTAGGAATAACAATCAACTCCAACAATGGCTAGGCCAAGGTACCAAATCCAATAACACTTCC
>WSFP011455620.1:0-19340 GCA_009831015.1 Picea engelmannii | reverse complement strand
GATTAAATGCCACGTTAAACATGTTCATCGAGCCACCATTCGGCTGAGTAAAGGAGAGATAACACTTTAACATCTAAAGTTCATGGATAATTATTTTCATCATATAAAAACACCAAGTTTATTTTCCCCTCACATATTTTTTTAGTTTTGGTAAGTTTTATTCAATTAGTTTTTAATTTACTTTAGTTTATTTTATAGTAATAGTTAAGTTTTATTCAATTAGTTTTTAATTTATTTTAGTTTATTTTAAATTACTTTAGTGTAGTTTAGTTTCGTTTCATTTTTAATTTAGTTTTACTTCTTTTATTTTTTAAAAGTCATTCTTCTAAAAGATAATTAGTTTTAACTTTACTTTTGTTTGATTTTAATCTGATTTAATATTTTAATCTAGTTTTTAGTTTATTTACTTTAGTTTAAGTCTTAGTTATTATTAGATTTTAGTTTCTATTTTTAAGTTTTTAGTTTCGTTTTTAATTGTTATAACTTATATTAGCATTTAGTTTTATATAGTTTTGTTTTGTTATATAGATTTAGTTTGTTTTTACTTTAATTTTATTTTTTAAGTTTGTTTTGTTTTAATTTTAGTTTTATTATAATTGGATTTTGGAAAGATTTAATTTGATTTGTTTGGATTGCAAGTTGTGAATGATGTAAATGTGTTGAACCTGCACAAAATAGATCTAACTAGCAAATGACATACACAATTTATAGAGAAAATATGAGAAAAGAGAAGCAGGGGAGAAAGAAAGGAAGAATTCTCATTAACCAAATGAATGAATGATAATTTACACATGATATAATCTGTATAACTCAACTAATGCACACTAGAGGAGAAGCCAACGCACCATAGTGGTGGTCTAGAGTGATCTGAACATACACCAGCGGTTACGGGAGTAAACTTCCACCTAGTCTAGTCTCTCAAGCAGTTACGGTAGTGAACTGCCACCTAGTCTGAGTTAACTAGTCTCTCAGTCTTTAGTTAACCGATTGAAACATAGTGAAGTGAGGAGGAGATTTATGGAATCATAAGTAATGCGTTAGTCTAGTGATGATCCCAAGGACAATGCGCATTAGCTGGTGATGATCCAAATGTGCACGGTGATAATCCCAATGTGGCATCTAGACCCGACTCAACTGATCAAACTGAAGTGTGAACTTAAGAGAATATTCTCCTAGAGGAATGTTCTCCCTAAACTATAGGAGATTGAATAATGACTAATAAACATAGGGAAAACCTTAGGAAAAATAAATCATAGGTGTGTGTGAAGTATCTCCAACACCCCCCTTGAACATCACTATGGTGAAAATAAAGAATGGCTCGCGACAATGAGGCCATGTTAGGTACCCAAATACAAAAGATACACTAAAATAAACGAGGAAAGAGGGAAAACCTCATGGGAAACCCCCCCTCCAAAGTACAATGTATGTAAAAAGAAGAACTGACAGTTGTTAGGAAAATGTGTCCTTCACTCCAAGACGACTGCACAAAGAACACAACTTTTGCTTAGTGAAAGTCTTGGTGAAGATGTCTGTAGCATGTTCTGCTGAAGGACAGAACTACAAGTTGATGATCCCCTCGTGTACTAAGTCTCGGATGTAGTGCATGTGGATCTCCATGTGCTTCATCTGCTGCCTTCGAACTGGATCTCTACATAACTTCAGAGTGCTCTGGTTGTCACACTAGATGATGATCGACCAATGAAATTAAATGACCAACTCAATGAGAAAATGTTGTAGCCACATAGCCTAAATGGTTATATTAACTACCCCTATGTACTCTGCCTTGGTTGAAGATAGAGCAATAGCATCATGCTTCTTGATCGACCAATAGATAGGACCGGAAGCAAGACTGAGTGAGTAACCAAATGTGGACTTGTGATCAATTCTATTGCCAACCCAGTCATAATCAGTGAACCCGATGAGGTCCAATGTAGAGTCTATTGCATAGTGAATCCCAAAGGTGGTGGTGCCTTGTACGTATCGAAGGACACACTTTGCAGCCTTCCAATGTAGCTCATGTGGCACCTGCATGAACTTGGATACTTCTCCAACTGCATAGGAGAGGTTTGGTCTCGATTATGTGAGATACAACAAGATCCCCACTAGTTGTCTGTATAGTGTGTTGTCAACCAATGGAGTGTCCTCGCCATCCTCAAGTCTGACTTCTGATAGGAAAGGATTTGAGGCAGACTTGCATTCTGTCATGTGAAATATCTCAAGG
Organism: Picea engelmannii; assembly: GCA_009831015.1. Lineage (NCBI taxonomy): Eukaryota > Viridiplantae > Streptophyta > Pinopsida > Pinales > Pinaceae > Picea > Picea engelmannii. Next base: position 17,119 of record WSFP011455620.1, on the reverse strand, counting down.
AGATCTTGTGCATACTTGGCTTGAGACAGTTTGATTCCTGATGCATCTTGATTGATCTCGAGTCCAAGGAAGAAATGTAGCAGACCCATGTCCATTATGAAGAAATTTTCATGCAGAATCCTCTTGACTGCAACAATCATTGAAGTTGAGCAACTGGTGATCAACAAATCATCAACATACAAAACTAGGAGTAGAACTGAATCAACCGTCCTAAGCATGTAAATGTTCGGGTCTAACTTACAACGTACAAAGTTATGTGACAATAGGTAGGAGTCCATCTTGGCATACCATGCCCTCAGACCCTGCTTGAGGCCATAACAAGACTTCTTTAGTCGACAAACCAAAGATGAATCCTGCATAAATCCCTGGGGTTGCTCCATATAGATATCCTTAGAGAGATCACCATGAAGAAATGCATTCTTCACGTCCATCTAATGGAATTCTCATCCCTTGGCTACCGCAATGGAAAGTGTCGAACGTATGGAATCCATCTTCGCTACTGGAGTGAAGGTCTCATCATATTCAATGTCATGCACATATTGAAATCCTTTGGAGACTATCCTAGCTTTGTATCTACTAACTTTTCCATATGTTGCGCTCTTGGTCCTGTAGACCCATCTGCACCTGACAAGTTTTCTTCTTGAAGGAAGGGGAACCAAATCTCAAGTCTGGTTCTCGAGGAGGGAGTTGTAATCCTCCTGCATGGCGGATTGCCAAAAGGGATTTCTAATAGCCTTGCCATAGGACTGTGGATTTGAAGACTGAACCAAGAAAATATGTCTGGGTGGCATCGATTCAATGGAAGTGAGTGCAATAGGAGGATCCTCAAAATCAGATCGAGTCCTCCTAGTATTAGTTGGATCCCCAACAAGATCTCCTGCATCCTAAAGAGTAATCTTGGCCCACTTGGGCCTCTGCTCTAGCTCTACATCTGCATCTGCATGAACTGACTCTACATCTGCATGCACTGAATCTGCATTTGACTGTATTGACTCTATATTTGGATCATCTGGATCATCTGAATCCTATGAATCAGAACTCTCATCTGAAGAAGATTCGACATGTGCAAGCTCATCATCTCTGACAAGTGGAAGAAAAAAAGTGTTTGCATGCGGCTATTGAGGTACATGTGAGACAATTTCCTCAAATTGGACACTACGCTCAATGATGAGCCAGTCCGAGGAAATATCAATGAGTTTGTATCCCTTCACACCTTCAGGGTATCCAACAAAGATACACTTTGTGCTCTATGGATCAAGCGACTTCCTCTTCTTAGAGGGAATCCTTGCCCATGCATGTGAATTGAAAATACAGAAGTGGGTCACTTTCGGTTTGAGGTCGCTCCAAGCCTTGTAGGGGGTCTTATCCTTGACATATCTATGGGGAAATCTATTTTGGATGCAGGTTGCATAATTAAGTGCTTCAGCCCATAATATATGTGGAAGTGAGTTTGCATGTAGCATGCAAGATGCCATCTCTTTTCGATATCTATTTTTCCGCTCAACAACTCTGTTTTGCTGCGGAGTATAGGGAACCGTGTGTTGCAACTGAATCCCTGCCTCATGAAAAATATTTTTTATCTCATGGTTGACCTACTCTCCCCCGTTATCTATTCGGAGGACTTTGATTTTCTTTCTTGAGTGTGTCTCAACAAGGGCTTTGAAATCTTTGAGGTGTTGAAAGACCTTTGATTTTTTCCTGAGAAAGAAAATCCATGTGAAGCGTGAGAAATCATAAAAAAACTGAGCACGTACCTTGCTTTACTAAGTGATGGATGTGGAAAAGGGCCCATGAGTTCACTATTGATCAGCTCTAAAGGAAATGAAGCCTTTTGAGTCTTTCCTTTGTCGATTTTCTCTTGAGGGTGTTTTCCAAGAACACATCCCTCAAAAATTCCTTTGGAGAAGTGGATGATAGGTAGACCATTAACCATTCCTTGCTTGCTAAGCTGTTGCATATATCTGAAATTTAAATTCCTGAATGTTTCGTGACATATCCTACTGCTTTCATCAGCATGGGTAAGAAGTAATGCATAATCTAGTTCAATAAATTCAGAAAATGTGTAGAGTCTAGATTGATGATTTATCTCACCGGTAGCAAACCTGGAATTGGTTTGCATGTCACAGATATCCACTTCATCAGGTGTGAATATGACTCTCTTTCTGATGCCGGATTTTTTCATCTGATACATGGAGAGAATATTGATGAAAAGTTTGGGAACATGTAGCACATTCTCGAAGCTTCCGTTTGTGAGTTCAATTCTTCCTTTGTGAGTGACCTCGACTAGAGAGTTTTCCCCCATCATAATAGGAGGACCTTTGCATGCATCCAATGAAGAATATACTTCTTTTGTGGCAACCATGTAGTGTGATGCACCTAAATCTATGATCCAAGCATCGGGAGAGGAGTTGATGGCAATCAAAGCATGGCTAGAATTGTCTTTATTGAGATTATGATCTTTTGGCTTCTTCTTCTTGGCACCCTTGGGGATGCGATCTCCAAGGTTGTTTTTTTGAAGTATTTGGGTCATTTGATCTATCTATTTCTACATACATGTGGATTCTTGATGGAATCCTTCATGGAAGTTAGTGCATTTCTCCCCTTTTCTTCCCTTTCCACCTTTGGATCCAGAGGCATTGTTGAAGGGTTTTGAGTACCCTTCCTTCTTTGGATTTTCATGTTATTTCCTTTTGTCTTTGTCTTTATATTTCTGATATTGATGACTTCTACCATCTTGCATAGTAAGTGCATGCACCTTTGGGCCTTTGAGTTTTCCCATATTGATGAGCTTGTTCTGCTCTCATGTCAGAGACTCGATAAAGGCCTCAAGAGAGGGCATCGTCCAGGTGGCTCCAGAGGCGAGCCTAACTGAATGAAATATAGATACAAACACTGAGTATTTTGGACCAAGTTTGGAGAGAATGGTAAGAACCATTTGTTTTGCCTCCTTAGATTTATTGACCCCGCAAGCCTTGAGTTGCGACAACAAATCCTTATATTTGGAAAATAAATCTTGGAGATTGTCGAAGGTTTTTGGATCCAAAGTGAGAAATTCTACCTCGATCATGTGTCCCATCATCTCATCATGTTTTCCAAAAATCCCTTCCATGGTAATCCTGACTTCATTGGGGGTTTTACGGGAGGATATGTGAAAGAGGAGTTCAGGAGAAATGAGACTGCAAATTGTTCCAAACGCTTCATCCATTAGATTTAGATACTTGGATTTTTCTATGGATGATGTTGGGTCTATCTCTGTTTTCATGGTTAACCTGTATAATCCTCTGCCTCGAAGATGCATTATCATCTTCTCCTTCCATGCAAAGAAATTGTACGGTGTAAGAATGAATTATTTTGGAAATTCCATTTTTCTGTTGTCTTCAATCTTCAGTACCTGCAAAAATAATTTGGTGTGTCTTTTCCCTAGAAGTTAGTCAGATCTGATACCATGTAAATGTGTTGAACCTGCACATAATATATCTAGCTAGCAAATGACATACACAATTTACAGAGAAAATATGAGAAAATAGAAGCAAGAGAGAAAGAATGGAAGAATTCTCATTAACCAAATGAATGAATGATAGTTTGCACATGATATACTCTGTATAAATCAACTAATGCACATTGGAGGAGAAGCCAATGCGCCATAGTGGTGGTCTAGAGTGATCTGGACACACACCAGTAATTATGGGAGTAAACTGCCACCTATTCTGATCTCTCAGGAAGTTACGAGAGTTAATTTCCACCTAGTATGAGTTAACTAGTCTCTCAGTCTTCAGTTAACTGACTGAAACATAGTGAAGTGAGGAGGATATCAGGGAATCATGAGTAATGCACTAGTCTGGTGATGATCCGAAGGACAATGTGCATTATCTAGTGATGATCCCAATGTTGCATGGTGTTAATCTCAATGTGGCATCTAGACTCCACTCAACTGATCAAATTGAAGTGTGAACTGAAGAGAATATTCTCCTAGAGGAATATTCTCCCTAAACTATAGGAGGTTGAATAATGACTAATAAACATAGGGAAAATCTTAGGAAAAAAATTCCTAGGTGTGTGTGAAGTATCTCCAACAATTGAGAGATTTTGGAGGCATAAAATCATGAAGATAAACAAATTCAAGAGGGATATAAAAGGAGAATGAGCTTCAAAGAGAAGAGGGAGGTTGGAGGATGAAATAATGCATGGTGAAAGGTTGGTCTTAGGAAAGGAGAGACTTGTGCTATCATAATCTCTTTCTTGAAATCTTTTGTATTTTGAGTTTGATATCAGTTGTAGAACTAGTGCACTATTGTCAAGTTTTGTAAATAGATAGAAGACTCTCAAGTCTTTTGATTATATTGAATATTTGATACTATTAACATGTTTTTGAGTTCAATAAAATACATTCCATTTGATAAATTTCATTCTAAATGAGTATGAGTTCATATGCTGTGCATTGTTGTTATTTATGTGAATTCATGTTTATTTAAAATCATTGATAAGTTATCTTTCATGATTAGTTCAAATTTGTCAATTAGCCTTTGGATATGAGTATGTGTATCTGTAGTTTCTTAGTAATTTTTTACTAGATTCATTAATGTAATACATTTGTTTTAATCATTTTCTTTCTTTGTGAACTATTTCCTTAGTTAGACAACTTTCTTATCTCATGTTGAATATATTTTAATCCTCCATATTGAGTGTGAGTATATATATCTAATCTTTCCTTAGTAACTATTTACTGAGTTAAGATTGATGTGTATTTGTTTTAATCATTATTAGGTTATATGAACTAATTCTATAACTTGATATCTTACTTTTATCTCATGCTCATGTTTCTGTTGTTCTTCTTGCTCCTAACTGAGACATCATGAATTTCTTCTATATCTCGATTAGGATAGTTTAGGCTTATAATAGAGATAGATTAATTATTTTCTTTTCTGCAAGTAGGATTTGTCAAAGCTTCAAGTTAAGTCTCCATTTACTGGAGAAAAACCTTTAAACGGGTAATTGGACCCATTATAACCAATCAAAATCACCATCCCAAATAGAAAAGGGTTTGATTGGGGCCATGACCGAGTGATTTCTCGAATTTCGATCATGGTCAATTTTGACCATCAACACCTACCTATCCTTCCATTGAGATGGAGTGGTTTCATCAATAGGGTGCAGCTGGAAAGTTGTAACCTAAATTCACTTGGTGTAGGCTCCTTCTCCATCTATCAATCAATCAATAGGGGTAAACAAGAGATCATTTTCCATTATTACTAAGATGAAATAAGGAAATAAATGGGGAGATGATTGGCACAAGGACCTGTATGACACTAAATCCTTTCCTATTCCTTTGATCCTCTTGGCATCCAAGCTTGCTTGACGAACAAATTGTCGCAACAATAAGCCATAAAATGTCCCTCAAACAAAAATGCATTAGTTGCCTCTTTGTTTAACTATTGCAACTCCTCTATTGATGCATTTTTTGGCTTGTCTAGCACTCGATGAGATTTCCCCAAGGAAAATGCATCATTGGATCACTTGATTTGTTGATGTAGATCCATCACCAATGCATTTTTTTACTTGTATTATGGTCCAAAATAGTCCCTAAAGGAAAAACACATCATTGGCTTCTTTATTCCACTACTACAACTTCCCAGCTAGTGTTTTTTTTATAGTTGATGCATTTTTTTATCTCATGGCAGGGTCTGACAAAGCCCCAAAGGTCAAAATGCATCACTTGGTGCTCCAATGCACTACCATAACCTTCCATGTGCATTTTTTAATATGGTGTTTTGTTTTACTTGTGGTTAGATATGGAAAAATCCCAAAAGGAAAAATGCATCATTGGCTTCTTTTTTCTGTTGTTGCAGGTTCCTAACTAGTGCATTTTGAACTCCGATGATTTTATAGCTTTTGGAAAGGTCCAAAAAAGGTCCAAAGGGAAAAATATATCACTTGATGCTCCGCTATTCTGCACTTATGCATTTTGTCTATGCGAGAAAAACACATCACTAGATGTTGCCTATTGGTGTTGCAACTTCCTCACCCGTGCATTTTTCCTCTTTTCATGTTTTCAACTCTTGGGGAGGCCCAATGGAGTATATAAGATCAAAATGCATCATTGGATGCTTTGATATGGCATTGCAAATCCCTTACCCATTTTATTTTCATCTTAGTGTGTTTTCAACTACTACAGGGTGTCAAGAGGAAAAATGCATCGCTGGGAAAGCTAGAATTGCATCTCGATGCACTCTAAAGTGAAACTTTGTGCCTAGAGTATTTGAGAAGTATATTGTTTATTAAGAAGTATATATAATCAACTAGATTCATCTTGGGGTCCTTGAAGCTTGCTTGCTTCACTAGAACCTTCCTAGATGAAAATGCCTATGCCCAAGATTTTGTTGGTCGTTATAATTGATCTACAAAACCCATAGGATATCAAGCTATGAGTTGGATCCTCTGCACGAATCTTAAATTCCTTTATTTTATTTAGGAGCATTCAAATGCAACCCCAATTATGAAATTTGGTTCTTAGCAGTGCATTCCATATTTATTCATTTAAATATGCTCTGATTTGTTTCACAAAAATGCTTTGCAAGAGTAATAATGATCCAAATTATTTTCGAAATGAAATGAGAGCGGAGATATAATAAATAAGTGCACAGATATATCATGGATATCCAATAATATAACAACAATGTATCATATATGAAACCATAAACACAGAGATATAGTAATACATGATTTCTATTAATGAAAGAAATGTACAGAGACTATAAAAATACAGAGTGAAAGATTCACTAGAATGGTGACAGCTTATCTCTGAGAAGAGATGTGATGACTAATTGCATTCACAAGAATATGATTACAATGAGGCTCCAAATGCATTTTTATAATAAAGAAAATCCAAAACCCTAACCCCGGAAGATGAAAAGCCAACAATTTTGTGGACCTCGTTTTGGGTAGTTTGGTGTATCAACCTCCCGAGGGCGTAACTTTGGCATACGATCTTCGTTTGGGGCGCACGATAGCTCGTTGGAAAGGTATCATCAAGGAGATTCATTTAGGGGGATCAATTAAAGACTTTGTCTATCATTGAGAATATTGATCCCAAAAAACCTTCATTTAGGCCCTCAAAATGGCCCCAAAAGTTAAAAACTGCTAAAAATAGTAAATTACCAAAATTGCGAGAAAACTGTTTTGAGCCAGTTGGAAAAGGTGGGTGGCCACCAATATCCACCTCGATCAATCCTCCCTCGTTATGAAGCATTGGTATCCATTTTATTGAGTGCCCGGGGGAGAGGGAAAAGCGTTTGTTGAATCTGCATCTTGATGAGTTGCTTTCCTTGTTGGAGAAGTTGTGTTGCCTAGCTTGTTGAAGGTTGTCACGAACATGTGGCTGGAAGGGTTGGACATTTTTAACCAGTTTGGCTACATGATATGCCTGTGTGAAGAAGGGATATTTACACTTTGCTACAATATTTTTGACCTTCTTCTGTTGGATAGAAGGTGCTTGGGCCGAGGCTATAGTGGTTGTAATATCCTTATGTTCACCTTTTGAACATATTGTGAAGAAGCTGAATTTTGTAGTATGAGATACTACCTTGCGAAACTGTTTAGGTGGAACAGTAGTCAGAAATACCTCTGGTATTATGTAGATATGACCCCCCAGAGAAACAATGACACTGCGGGGTCGAGACTCATAAACAACATGGTGCTTCCACATATATGGCTGGCCCAAGAGAACATCACATACATCCAGTGGGGAAACATCACATAATACCTCATCATTGAAGGGATGGATGCCGTATGAAAATCAAGACTGTTGGATGACACAAAGATCTCGTCCTTGGCGAAGCCACTCGATGTTGTATGGCTGTGGGTGTGGTGTTGTCGACAATCCCAACTGTTTGACGACCTCTGCTGAGATGAGGTTCTTATGGCTTCCACTATCAACAATAAAATGCAGCAGGGTCCCCTTCACCCACATCTGTGAATGAAAAAGGTGCTCCCCCTCTTCAGGATCTGTTAGTTCTTCTGGTTGAATTGTTGTGGTCGCGACAATAGCAGTGGGGTTTGCGTCAATGGTCTGTCTTTTACCAATATTTTCATAATCAGATTCTGAATCAGGGTTTGGCTCCTTGTATTTGATCTCAGCCAACAATGATTGTTTTGAGCGACATTCCTCTGTGTTGTGCCAGGGGATTTTATGGAAATCACACCATTTTTCGGTGTTCTTCTTTGTCTTCCCGTGACCCTTGTTTTCATGTGGCTTGGAATGGTTTTCGGGAGACTGTTTGTTAGGGCCGTCTTTATCATACTTTGGTTGTTGCAGATTTGCAGACCCAAACTCCCGTTTTTTCTGGTGCTTAAATTTCTGCTTGATTTTAACAACATATCGATAAGCAACACCGAGTGATGAGATGTCCAAAAAATCCATTTCATTTTGGACGTATCTGTGTAGAGCCCCACGATATTTTAGAACCAAATGTAGTTCGGAGTCTTTAATACCTAGCTTGGTGTGCAAGGTATGGAAGGTATTGGTGAACTCCGTAACTTCTTTCCCCCTCTCTTGCTGCAGTGTGGTCCATCTCATGTATGGGTCCTCATATTTGCCAACAGGGTAATAATGTTCCTTTACCACATCCACAAAAAAATCCCAAGTGGGATCGACCCCATATATTCCAGACTCCTCTATGGAACTTTTCTCCCAGTAAGTTTCCCACCAATGTTTGACATGGGGGAGAGATTTAAGGAGTGTGAAGGTGATCTTTTCCCTGTCGAAAAAATTATGAACAGATAAATAACCTTGTAACAAATTTAACCATTTGTCTAGGGTATCCACATCTATCTGACCTTCAAATACGGGAACATCAAAATTAACATGTACCTTGAAAGGAGAGGTGGTTCCAAAGTGGTTGTTTGATGAATATGTTCCTGTTTCTATCGACAGACGTTGAAGGATGTGGGAAAAATTCTCCATCATTTCGTCCCTCTGTCACGTGAGAGCTTGCTCAAGCAACAGATTGATAGGATCGTCTGCTCTGTCGTTTTTCTTTTTTTTCTGCCATGGAGGGTTTCTTGGGAATGCGAGAGCGATTGTCTTCAAGAGAGATAATATCGAGACCCGAATTTCTATACTCTGACCTCGTTGGGGACATGCACTGAAAAAATGATCAAGAGCAGCATGCTCTGATACCACTGATCCATATTATTTTCGGCATGAAATGAGAGTAGAGATATAATAAATAAATACATAGAGGTATCGTGGATATCCAATAATATAAAAAAAATGTATCAGAGTTAGATATGCAACCATAAACACAGAGATATAGTAATACACAATTTCTATTAATGAAAGAAATGTACAGAGACTGTAAAAATACAGAGTGAAAGACTCGCTAGAATGGTGGTAGCTTATCTTTGAGAAGAGATGTGACGACTACTCGCATTCACAAGAATATGATTACAATGAGGCTCCAAAGGAATTTTTATCATAAATAAAATCCAAAACCCTAACCCCGGAAGATGAAAAGCCAACAGTTTTGTGGACCCCGTTTTGGGTAGTTTGGTGTATCAACTTCTCGGGGGCGTAACTTTGGCATACAATCTCTGTTTGGGGTGCACGATATCTCGTTGGAAAGGTATCGTCGAGGAGATTCATTTAGGGGGGCTCAAATAGATACTTTTTGTATCAGTGAGAAGCTTGATCCCCCAAAAAACTTCATTTAGGCCCTCAAAATGGCCTCGGAAGTTAAAAACTGCTAAAAATAGTAAATTACCAAAATTGCCAGAAAACTGTTTTGAGCCGGTTGGAAAAGGTGGGTGGCCATCGATATCCACTTGGATCAAATAAATTCACAAGTATATCAAGGCTACCTGGACTGATCCATTGATTCATACATGGCTTGAGAAAGCAATTGCTTCATTCTTTGCCCACATGTAACATTGAAACACTTCTGATCAATTTGTAAGTGACCTAGCATGTCTTTAATAAATACACATTTCATGAAATCTTATTGGATAGAATGCAATGATCAAGATGTGTAACTGGAATTATGATTAATTTATAATCATAGGGGAAGTTATTCAATCATATTAAATCTGTTGTTTAACCTTTAGAAGTTTTGTTCCTTGTCGAGACCATTTGCCTTCAAATGCATTAATAGAACATGTAATAAGAGATGTCGAGTAAAGAAAAATAAATCCCACTATCCATGAATGCAATCTAGATTTATTAAGATTGTATATGAAACCTGAGAGTTTACGATGTTACAAAAGAGGCATAACAATTTGGTTGCCTTTTGTTACTGCTCAAGCCCTCGATAGATGGAAAAGTCCTAACCATAAACAGGAGAGCCTAGAGGCAACTACCATGTAAGACACCCATTGTCACCTTACATCCCCAATCGTGACATTTGTATTTGTATTGACTATTGAAAATTTACAAATTATTTTCATTAAAAAAGTTTTAATGGTTAATAATTTGATTCACAAAAATTGGTTGATGAATGATTCACAAAAATGTTGGTAGAATTTACAAAGGATAAATATTTAATGTTTAATTTTAGTGTTTGTCTATTATTTTCATGAGAGATTAAGAAATATTTTTTAATTATATCCATACATACATACATATACATATACATATACATGTGTGTGTGTGTGTGTGTGATATTTTAAAATAATTTTTATAATTACAATTTTTGTTTATTGATTTTATTGTGAGATTTTTTTTTTTTATTTCTATATTTTAGCAATATTTGTGATTACAAATAAATTAATCAGTTATAAAAAATGATTTATAAAAATATATAAGTTTTAATATACCATGATTATAATTTGAGATGCTTGTGAAGATAATATCTTACTCCTAATATAATAATTAATTACTTGTGGATTATATATATATATATATTGGAAACATAATCCGTTGGGGTTATATATATATATTGGAAACATAATCCGTTGGGGTTACTAGGATAAAGAATATGAAACGTCACAATATGTGAAAGGTCATTAGAAGTCCAAGAGATTATGGAAGATGAATCCAAAGGTCATCCAAAATGATGGATTTATGTGTATCATATCTATGAATAACATGTAACTCACGCTTATCTAATTAGTGTGTTCTAACAATGGTATTAGATAATTATAGTTATTAGGGCCTCAATAAAGTTGTGGTAGTTTTCCAGAGCATATTGGTTTAGTCTTTGATTCTCTCCATTGAGCATTTCAATATCTCACATACCAAAACAACCATGTCTACAAACTATTAAAATTTCTCTTAAGAAGTTAAGTATATTCAGTATTCTTTATCTTTAGACTATTAAAACAATAACTGGATGCATAAGGATCACTGAAAGAAAGACATCCGCAATATACATAAGATTTATCCTCGGAAACCCTCGTGGGGGAGAAAACCCAACAAAGATTCTTCAATATAGATTCATCAATAAGTACAATGTGTCTCTCAAGAGAGATCTCACCAAACATAAGATAATCAGAAGATAGACCATAAACCCTAAAAACAATAGGGTAGCGCACCACTAGACCAATATAGTCCTCCAAGATATGACCAAAACCTTTACCAGAACACCCTTCCTTTATAACTGTGTCTCCTCCTCAAACTTATGTACTTTTTCTTGTGTGATAGAGCTTGTGTTGTGTTTTTTTCAAGTGAGGCACCTAGCCTCTTATAAATACAAGTTGAGCCACCCAAAATTAGATCAGGGCCGACTTGTACACTTTACCCTTTCTAATGTACAATTGAATTTTTCCAAGGCACGACAGGGCCGACTTTTACAAAGGCACAATAGGGTCGACTTTACAAATATAACATAATATTATTCTTTAGGGTTTTGTCTTGGTCTAATACAATATTTATATAATAAGAATATCTTTTGAAACTACTCAAACTTCAACACTCCCTCTTAGCAAGGAAGGTATTCTTTTGGCACGATCATCACAAATGCTTTTGCACTTCTGTACACTTGACGATTGACTTGTTGACTATAACCAATTCTGTATTGAATAATTTTTGTAACCATGTTAGCATCCAAGGTCTCATCATCCGTCCATGATTTATGTCATCATGGGGCTTTAACTTTCCATATCACTCATAACATGGAATCTAGTTCATACAGAACTAGTAAATCATCAGTTCACACAGAATCTGACATCTAGTTTATAAAGAACTAGTAACTTTCCAACTCACACAGAATCTGGCATCTAGTTCATAAATAACTAATAACTCGTCATCTCACACAAAACCCGACATCTATTTCATAAACAACTAGTAACCTCTTGTTGGCACACTAGGAAACTCGTCCACAATGACTAGACATCTAATCACAAGGATTAGGCAATGTAGTGCGCACACACTACCCATCTAGCCCAAGTCTAGGAAACACCTCCAACCACACAATTTGACCCACCAGCTTGAAAAGTTGGGTAACTTGCCAACCTCGAAGGCTTGTCATCTGCTAACCTTGTGTGAGGTCATGTTGATTGGTGCCACGACCAGTAATGTGCCCATGAATGACTACCCACTGCCACTGTCACATGATGATATTTCTGCCATGGAAATGCATCTGTAACTCATCACTCCCTCTTACTATGAAAGTTCTTCTAGACCACACCAATATTGTCTCTGAAGTACACAAACTTCACTCTCGATAGAGGCTTGGTTAACACATCTTCTATATGCTCATTTGTAGCGACATACTGGAGCTTCACTACTCCCTTCTGTACCATATCTCTGATATAATGTTACATGATCTCGATATACTTGGACTTGTCATGAAACAATGGATTCTTAGTCAACTTCACACAACTATGGTTGTCACACTAGATACAAGTTGCCTCTAACTCGATATCAAACAATCATGAAAGAATCTCTCGAAGCCACACTACTTCACTACTAGTTGAACACACAGCTATATACTCTGCCTCAGCCATACTGAGCACCACATTGGTCTGCTTCCTATTGAACCTTGAGATCATAGTTGATCCCATACTGAATAAACATCCAGATGTACTCTTCCGGTTTGCAACACTACCGACCCAATTTGAATCAGTAAATCCTTGTAGGCTTATCTCACAATCTGAAACATATCCGAGTTCATAATCAATTGTACCTTTTAGGTACCTCATCACATGTTTTTATGCAATCAAGTGAACACTTCTCGGCTCCACCATATATTGACTCAATGTGTTCATTGCAAAACATATATCTGGCCTCATGTTTTTTAAGTTCATCAATGAACCAATCATTTGTTTATACATGGTGGCATCCACTGTCTCTGAGTATCACTCAATAACTTTAGATTTATCACCATGGGTGTAGGCATGGACTTACAATACATCATTCCAAATCTCTTCATAATATATATAACATATTTTCCTTGGTTAAGGAAAATCTCACTCGGTCTCTACCATACCTATAGACCTAAGAAGTAATGCATCATACCCAAGTCTTTCATCTCTAACTCTGTAGAAAACTTCCTCTTACTTTCAATGATGAGATTCTCTTCTCCTATTAGAAACATGTCATCCACATACAATAGTAATACCATTGGTCCACCATCCACAAAATTTAAGTACATGTTGGAATCCACTTTACTCTTGGTAAAGCCCAAGCTCATCAGGAAACTATCAATTCTACCATACCATGCTCTGGGTGCTTGCTTCAATCTGTACAAGGCTTTCTTCAATTTGCACACACATGTCTAAATGTCATGTGTCTCGAAACCTTGTGGTTGCTCCACACACACTTCCTCTTCTATTACACCATTTATAAAAGTTGTCTTCATGTTCATCTGGTGTACCTTCCATTTCATCACTGCGGCTATCACACATATAGCTCTAATCGAAGTGTATCTTACAACATGAGAAAATATCTCCTCATAATATATTCCTTATTTATGGGAGAAACCACGTGCCACAAACCTTGACTTGTAATTTTTGATACTTCCATATGTCGAATGCTTCGTCTTGTAAATCCACTTGGAAATTACCATTGTCTTCTCTTTCAGTCTCAGAACCACATCCCAAAAATCACTCTTTACAATGGACTGGTACTCTTCAACCATGGAATCCTTCCATTCTTTCATCTCTACAGCCTCTTCATAACTAGTAGGCTCAACATCAATAATGTCACTTAACAATTCCACATAACTATAGTATGGTTGTGGTCTCTTTATTTCTTTGAAGGATCCATCTGGAGTACCACACTTTTTTACATCCTCAATAATTTCTCGAGCCCAAGCTAGTCTTCTCTCCTTAGAATTCATCTCTCGGAATGAATCTACAAGTTTCTATGGTTCTTCCATATCATGATCTTGTAATACAATATCATCACCTACATCTGTATGTGTAACTCTAGGAGCTTGAAATTCCTCATCATGGACCTCGTCTGAATGATTTTGTCTCGATCTACTAAAATTTGTATCCTCGTCGAAGGTGACATATTTGCTAGTCTCAATATGATGGTGAATAAGGATTTAAACTCTATATGCCTTCGATGCATCACTATATCCAAAAAAATACCCTTCTTTCCTGAAGGGTCCAAATTCAATATCTTGTCCTTGGGGACATGCACATACATTGGACAACCAAATATCCTAAGATGGATGACTTCTGGATTTTCACCTGTAAACATTTCTTCTGGTGTCTTGTTCCCAAGTACACGGTGGGGAATTTTGTTCTTCACATATACTACAGTCCTGGATGCTTCTTCCCACAAGTGCATCGGTAATTCTTGATCATGAATTATGACCTTCAATGCTTCCATGATTTTACGGTTCTTTCTTTCTGCCACACAATTCTACTAAGGATTGTAGGGAGTAGAGAGCTCCCTCTTAATCCCAACTTATTTGCAGAATGCCTTGAATTCATCTGATGTGAATTCTCCTCCATTATCTAACCTTAATATATTTATCTTCTTTTCAGACAGGTTTTCAACAAGTGCTTTGAATTGTTTGAACTTGTTGAATACTTTACTTTTAGATTTCAAAAAATAAATCCAAGTTTTACGTGAGAAATAATCAATAAATGAAACATAATATACATACCCGCTAAGTGAAGTGGTTTACATCTGTCCACACATGTTTAAATGTATAATGTCCAAGTATCCTTTGGCTTTGCTATCACTTCTTGGAAATGGTTCCTTCACATGCTTTCCTTGTGCGCATCCCTTGCATATGGCTTCATGATTCGCTTGGATTTCTGGTAAACTTGTCACCATCTTGCTCACGATCGGTAGGGATTTGTAATGTATGTGAGAAAATATTCTATGTCAAATCTCACATGGAGTAACTGTACCATGTACTAATGCTGAAACTAAATGTCCTTTAACTTGTATAGGCCTCCTTCTTAAACACCAATTACTACAACATCATCATTGGACTTTCCTTTTGGCCACATGAGAACTGCACGATCAATAAAAGAAAATATGAATCCTTTCTCATCCAATGTTGAGATAGAAAGGGGATTCTTCTTCAAACCAGGTACGTACAAAACATCCTTCATATTCATAGGTTTTCTAGAATATAATCTGTAGGATGCTTCTCCTACTCCTTTAATGGGATATTGATAGTCATCACCGAGCTTCACCTTGTGAGGTGAATCCTTCTGAACTAATTCTAAGAAAGAATCATTGTAACATGTCATGTGATTAGAAGCACCACTATCAATAATCCATGTGTCACTTCCATGAGTGATTGTCACTGTAAGAGCTGATATCGATACATATTCTTCACTTAAGTCATCTTATTTGTCTCTTTCTTGATCAGGTTCATCATCTTCTGCGGCATGAGCATGATGTATTTTATACTTTCCTTTTCTGACTTGACCTTTAGAGTTGGGATAGTTTATTGCAATGTGTCCCATCTTTTGATAGATGTAACATTTGTAATTTTAGAAATCCTTCTTAAACTTTTGAGTCTTTTGTAATCCATGAGACTTCTTGTGTGAATGAACTTCCTTCTTTCTCTTTCCTTTTCTTGTATGAGATGCTAGAGCTTGATTTTCCTCATCGCATAGTTTCTCTTCTCTTGTTGTCATTATAGCTTCTTCCTGAGTACAATCCTCCCATAGTCTGGCAAACCTTGTTAGCCTTATTTTTGAACATATTCCTTGAATGAATGATTCCCAAGGTCCGGGGAGACCATTCAAGGTAGTCATTACTAATTCAACTTCTTCGATTGTGTCTCCAATGGATTCAAGATGTTCTTTTATTTGAGACACCCTTGTGAAGTAGGATTGGATAGTTTTTGAACTTTGCATCTTCACATTCTTGAGTTGTGTCCTCAAGGTCATCTTCCAGTCGATATTCTTGCCTTCATACAATCAGGATAAGGAATCAAACATTTTCTTAGGAGTTGTCAGTTATGAGACATTGATCCTTGATAGAATCAACAATGATTCTCTTTTCCCTAGCTAGGTTATTTTTGTTCTTTGCCTTGGGCTCATATTCATATGGTTCTGGAACTTATTCTTTTACGATATCTTCTATATCATTCTCTTCCAAAATAAGCATCACTCTATACTCCATGCTCGGAAGTTATCAACACCCTCAAACTTCTCATCAAGCTTGGTATTGGGTGCCATCTTGTCCTTTGAAAGGTAATATAATAAGAGAAATGAAAAATTTTCAAGGAAAGGTTTTGAACTTACCAGAGAGTGTGCTATGCCAAGGTGAATAACACCAACTTCAATCTACAACTGCCAATACGTCTTGATCTAGGGTTTATGAGGAAACCCTAATTTTTCAAAATGAGAATTTTGGAATTCTGATCCGAGGAAAAGGTGCATCTTCCTTAAGTGAACTACTTGATAGATTTACTTTGACTAGAGTCCTCCATAAAGTGGGAGAAATCAACTTCTAGGGTTTTATGTAGTTGTCGACAGTTGCAACAATCGCAACACAAGTTGGATTTTTCAAATCTTCATCAAAATGAAATTCTGTTAAGAACCAAATATCAATATAACATAGAAAAACCTCATAATAAGTACTCAACGCCTTGAAAAAGAGATAAATTCATATAATAAGCCTCTTCGAGGGGGCAACCTCCTTATACCCACATAAATGTCCAAATACCAGATAATTCAAAATGAAAATGTCTCCTTGGTATATATAGGA
>WSFP011455616.1:0-19340 GCA_009831015.1 Picea engelmannii | reverse complement strand
TTTCAGAGAGATTTCATCATTGTGGCTAAAAAGAAGTTTTAGGAAAGGGGTACCAAATATATGTAGCGCATATGGAAGAACCAACCAAGGATGAAATGCCAAAATTTGAAGACTATCTAGTCTTGAAAGAATATGAATATGTGTTTGTAGAATTTCCAAGATTGCCACCAAAAGGAGACATTGACTTCTTTATTTGATTTGATGCCTAAAGATACCCCCATTTCTAAGACTCCCTATCAAATGAGCACACCAAAGATGAAAGAGTTATAGATGTAGCTAGAAGAGTTTTTGAATAAGGGGTATACATATGCCCAAGTGTTTCTCCTTGGGGTGCCCTAGTTCTTTTTGTGAACAAAATGGTAGATTTCCATTAAACTTAGAGAGCAATTAGGTTTAACAATATATTTTGATCTTATTTCCATTAGTATTTATATCATGTACTGAAAATAAGAGCAGTAGTAACAAGCATGAGAATACACATGAATTTATCCCGGGAAAACCCCAAATGGGGGAAAAACCCAGCCAACCTTTCTTAGAGAGATTTCGTCCAAACAAGTCTAATCATGAACCAATAGATAAACATTAGCACAATGGCTAGCTAAATATACAACCAGAAATGCCACCCCAGTTGTAGCAACAACACCATATAAGAGTAGTGCACCTCTACCAAGGGTAGCGCACACGAGAGAGTTACCACAAAGACTGATCAATAAGAAACGTCTACTACTGCAGTTGTTGCGTCACCTTCCTCAAAATAACGCCTTCTTTTTCTATGGATGAGAGAGTGTGAGTGAGTGTATCAAATGAGCCAAGGCACCTTGTATTTATAGTCTTATTTTATCTCCTTACTGGGCTGACTTCTCCTCTGGGATGGTGTCACTTCATTGTTCTTTATTCTTCTGGGCCGAATTCTCTTTTGGGGTATTTCCACATCTATTCAATGGTTCTCTTGCTTCCAGAATCTTCTTCTCATCTAAGATAAGTCATCCAGGAGGGAACATACCTCCCACAACCACCAAATATCAACACTCCCTCTTATCTAGGGAGGTATCTTTCATAATCTCTTCTTCTGGTAGTCCACTGACTACTCTGCAATCAACTAGTAGCACACAAATACTACTATGCCATCGATAGCTCAAATTATCGATCTCAGTATCCATGACTATGTTGCGATCAAACAATATCACAAAGCTACTTCCATGCGGTCTGGTAGTCTCCATGGCAATCAACTAGTAGCACACAACTACTACAATTCCATCCAATGAAACACAATTGTTGTCAAGTCACAATAGTACACAATTATTGTCATAGTAGTACACAACTATTGTCCAGTGGTACACAACCACCGCCAGTGGTACACAACCACTTCTATAGTAGTACACAACTACTGTCCAGTGATACACAATCATCGCCAGTGGTACACAATTATCGTAGTAGTGCACAACTATTGTCCAGTTATACACAATCACCACTAGTGGTAGTACACAACTATTGTCCAATGATACACAATCACCACCAGTGGTACACAGCCATCGTAGTAGTACACAACTATTGTCTAGTGATACACAATCACTGCCAGTGGTACACAACCACCGTAGTAGTACACAACTATTGTCCAGTGATACACAATCACCGCCAGTGGTACACAACCACCGTAGTAGCACACAACTACTTTTCAGTGATACATAATCACTATTAGTGGTACACAACCACCGTTGTAGTACACAACTATTTTCCATTGATACACAATCACCGCCATAGTATCACGACTATGTAGCAATCCACTAGTAGCACACAAATACTAGCCATATTCTTACGACTACACTGTGATGTTTCTCATCTCCTAGTAGTCTTATTCACACCTAGCCACCTTGCATGGCATAGGAAATACTAGTATCTGACTGTGCATTACTCCCTCAATCACCTCACATGACTAATCTAGGAAACCCTTGGCCACAGGGGTTAACTGGTTGAAGGAGAAACATCACACCTCCCTCTCAATGAGGGTGGACATTCTGCATCATGCCAAGCTTGTCTCTAAAGTACTCATACTTCACTCTAGACAGAGGCTTGGTGAGAATGTCCTCTATATGTTCATTTGTGGATATGTACTGGAGCTCCACAACTCCTCTCTACACCATGTCTTGGATGTAATGGTATTTGATCTCTATATGCTTTGAATTTTCATGAAAAGACAAGATTCTCTGAAAGCTTCATGTAACTTTGATTGTCACAATGTATTAAGGTTGGCTCCAATTCTAGATCAAATATCCCTGCAAGCAGCTTCCAAAGCCACACTGCTTCACGGCTTGCAACACTCGCTGTGATATACTTTGCCTCTATTGTATTGAGTGTCATTGACGTATGCTTCATGCTTAACCATGAGATCATACTTGATCCAAAACTGAAGCATCATATGGATGTTTTTTTCTGGTCCACTGCACTCCCTTCCCAATTAGAGTCTGTATAACTCTGCAACTTCACATCTCCATACGAGACATATCTCAATCCATATCTAATTGTACCATGTAGGTACCTCAACACATGTTTTGTTGCTATCCAATGTACATGTCTAGGCTCAACCATGTACTGACTCAAAGTGCTCACTGTAAAACATATGTATGGCCTAGTGTTAACCAGGTACATCAAGGATCCGATCAAATGTCTGTACATCATGGGATCCACCAAATATGAAGATGAATCACTCAAGAGCTTAATATTTGTCAACATAGGTGTGGCCATGGACTTGTAGTCCATCATCCTGAATCTCTTTAGGATCTCAACAATACATTTTCCTTGGTTAAGGAAAATCTCCTCTGGCCTCTGCCACACCTCCAATCCATGAAATAATGCATCAGCCCCAGATCTTTAATTTTGAACTCTGAAGTGAGTTCCCTCTTGCACCCATTTGTGAGATTCTCATCCCCTATAAGAAACGGGTCATCAAGGGGCAACCATCCCTAAGCTCATTAAAATAATTAGTTGGCATATCCTGCCCTGAGTGTTTGCTTGAGCCTATACAAAGATTTCTTCAATCTGCAAACATGAGACTTATTCTCATGTATCCCATGGTTGCTCTATGTACACTTGTTCTGGCTACTGGAGCAAGTGTCTCGTCATAATCTTGTCCCTCTTACTGGGAGAATCCTCTAACCACAAATCTTACTTTGTACCTTTCTATGTTGCCATCTGCAACATGCTTGATCTTGTAGACCACTTGGAAGTCACCACTGACTTCCCTACTAGTCTCGAAGCTACTTTCCACACATCATTCTTCATGATGGACCAGCTTCCTCATCTCTCAATGTAGAAAAGTCTATTGAAACAAAGGAATCCTCCCAGGATATCTCACATCTCCTAGAATCCTCTGAAGCTACGATCTAGCCTCCTCAACTCATGGAATTTGTCTATCATTCCTGCAAGACGTCTCTCTCTCCCACCTGAATCTAAGGGGGAACTTCCTCTGAATGATTTGTTCTTCCTCTGAGTCAACTGACTCTCTCCGAGATCAAGCTCACTCTAAGTTTGCATTCTCCCTCTCGAGCTTGATTCCCTCTAATTCTATATAATATCTAGATCCATATTCTCCCTCTACATGTGTTGACCTCCTTTGAAGTCTGATCTCCTAATAATTATCCTAGGGAGGCTGCTCCTCCCTACTAGATTGTGAGGGTCGACTCCCTCTAAAATCTAGCTCCTTTTTAGATGGTACTTGGTGGGGCCACATGTCTCACCACTGGTGGATCCATTTGATCCTCCTCATCATATGGATCATCAATTCCATATATCTGTATCCCCCTTTGCATCCTGCAAAGTATCACATGACCATGTTGGTCTCTTTCTGGTCACTGCAACGATCCTGGGTAGAACCTTTTGGCTCTACTGACTCTTACTGATGATCTGAAGAGTGATCAATTGAACTAGAGGGAATTGTATGGTCACCTTTAAAGCCTTATTCTCTTTACAATCAATCTTGATATGATATACTATGTATCTTGCAAAAGTGTTCTTCTTGCCAAAAAGTTTTGACTTCGTCCTCTTCTCCTTCATTACATGGATGTGTACGATCATGTACACAACTTTATGTCTGGATAGTTTGCTCCATTTCTTTGTTAGAGACTGTCTAATTTGTTGCCTCCTGTAACCTTCGTTATATCTCCCTCTCAGAGCTATTACCAGTGACTTGTCGGGAACAAGAGTAACAACAACCAAGAACATCTCCTAGAGGAGATCAATTTCATCTTGCAAACAAGTGCATCATTAATACTAAAAAATGAGTATTTACTTAATAATCATTGTATAAAAAACATTCAAGTGTTACTAAAAATTGATACTAATGGAACTCTTAAGACTATTATTCTAGTTACAACACTTACTTAAGCTATAGCAATATGAAATATCAAACCTGATATGCAAACCTGGAGTCTAGTTGTTGCTGTCCCATTTGAGTTGTCTTATACTTCCTGATCATGTGTTTGGAAGTACCACTATCTAAAAGAAATATGCTTCATCCTTTGACTCCTTTTCATTTTCCTAGGGTGTGAAATCTTCCATGTCAACTACATGTGTGTGATGCTTCCCTTGTTCATCCTTATGGGGACATTGAGAGGCATATTGTCCCAACTTCTTACAGTTGTAGCATCTAACTTTTGACACATCCTTCTTATAACGTGGTCTTTTAGATTTCTTTCGATTGTCTTCTCTTTTTTTATTCTTTTTCTTCACATGAGCGACAAGAGCTTGGTTTTCATCATCATTTTTCTTATGAGATTTGGATATTATCTTGGATTCTTCTTGGGTACAATCTGACCATAACTTGTCAAACTTGGGAAGTTTTCTTCTTGTGCAAATCCTTTGAACAAATGGGTCCCAAGAGGAATGAAATCCAATGAGTGTAGTAGTCATGAGTTCAACGTCGTCCACTAGGTCTCCAATAGTTGCTAACTGGTCCTTGATCTGCGAGATTCTCATGAAATAGTTGGAGATTGTTTATGACTTGTTCATTGTCACATTTTTTAGTTGATGCCTTAGAGTAAGCTTATGGCTAGTGTTATTTCTTTCATATTCTAGTTAGGGCATCAAACATTTATTTTGATATCTTTAGTTCTGATACATTTGGTATCAGATGATCCTTAATCGAGTCTGCCAAGATCCTATTGGCCTTGACTTCATTCTTCCTGAACTTTGCTTTGGCTTCGTCTTCTTCTGGTTCTGGAAGTACCTGCTTGACATGATCCAATAATTCATTCTCTTCTAGAATGAGGAGTACCCTATGCTTCTAGGATCTGAAGTTATCTACTCCATCCAGTCTATCTTCAACTCTCATACTGGTACTCATTTTCGTTGGTAGAAACCCTAGATCTAAGAAATTTCAAATTTTTGGACTTTACCAAACTGCAAACAAAGTGTTGCAGGGGATGTGCTAGGGTAGGGTGAAATTATATGTGGTGAAATTAGTCCCAACGCCTTAGAACTAGTGCTCAATGAGCTTGATAAATATATTACGGTGCAACGGCAAGGTATTACCACAAACGATCTTCCTTCCAGTGGTTAGACCGTTCTGAAGGTAACCTTGCTCATACCATGTTATATTTTCACTAACTTTACAGAGAAATTGGGTTTACTAATATATTTAGATCTTCTTTCCATTCGCATTTATATCATGTACTGAAAATAAGAGCAGTAATAAAAAGCATGAGAAGACACAATAATTTATTCTGGGAAAACCCCAAATGGGGGAAAAACCCAACCAACCTTTCTTAGAGAGATTCCATCCAAAAAATTCCAACCATGAACTAATATATAAAACCTATCACAATGGCTAGCTAAAGATACAACTAGAAATACCACCCTAGCAATAACACCATACAAGAGTAGCACACCTCTACCAAGGGTAGCACACAAGAGAGAGTTACCACAAAGACTGAACAATAAGAAACTTTTGCTACTGTAGTTGCTGCGTCATCTTCCTCATAATTGTGCCTTCCTTTTATGTGGATGAGAGAGTGTGAGTGAGTGTATCAAATGAGCCAAGGCACCTTGTATTTGTATTCTTCTTTGACCTCCTTATTGGGCTGACTTCTCCTCTGGGATGGTGTCACTTCATTATTCTTTATTATTCTGGGTTGACTTCTCTTTTGGGGTATTTCCACATATGTTCAATGGTTCTCTTGATTTTTGAATCGTCTTCTCATCTAAGCTAGGTCGTCTAGGAGGGAACATACCTTCCACAACTACCAAACATCAACAAAAAAAGGATGGAACTCCGAGGTTATGTATTGATTTCAGACAACTAAATAAGGTTACAATAAATAACAAGTATCCTTTGCCAAGGATTGATGATCTCTTTGATTAGTTGAAGGGAGACAAAATATTTTCTAACATTGGATTGAGATCAAATTATCATCAAGTAGGAATATGAGAAGAAGATACTAGCAAGACAACCTTTTGGACAAGGTATGGTCATTATGAATTTGTAGTGGTTCCATTTGGGTTGACAAATGCACCAACTACTTTTATGTGTTTAATGAATGGAGTGTTCAAATATTACCTAGAGAAATGTGTCATTGTCTTCTTGGATTCTATTCTTATCTATTCCAAGACAGAGGAGGAGTATGAACATCATTCGAGAATGGTTCTACAAGTGTTGAGAGAAATCCAATTGTATGCCAAGATGAGCAAGTGCACTTTCTATCAAAATCAAATCCATTACTTGGGCCACATTGTCTTAGAGAATGGCATAGTAGTAGATCCAGAAAAGATTGAAGAAATCAAAAGTGGGCCAACACCAAAGAATATTTCATAAGTTAGATTATTTATGGGTCTAGCTAGTTACTACAGGAGATTCATTGTAGGTTTCTCCGAGAATGTGCACCCAATCACTTCTTTGAAAAAGAAAGGAACACAATTCTAATGTAGTACCAAGTGTGAAGAGAGCTTCCAACACTTGAAATATTTATTAACCACTGCATCTATTTTAATGGTTGTAGATCTAGATGAGGATCTTGTTGTGTGCACAAATGCATGCAAGGAAGGGATTGGTGGATTCCTTACCCAAAATGGGCATGTCATATGTTATGAGTAAAGGAAACTTAAGGAGCATGAAATCGATTATGCTACCCATCATTTGGGGCTTGCGGCCATTGTTCATGCATTGAAATGTGGAGGCATTATATCATGGACAAAAAAATTGAGCCAAGAACAAACCATAGTGGTCTGAAATATTTGTATGGAAAATGAACATTGAATGCTAGACAAACTACATGGACATAATTTCTCAACGAATATGACTTTGACATCAAGCATATTAAAGGGAAAGAGAATAAAATGGTTGATGCACTTATCAGAAGGGTGCATGCAATGCATGCTACAACCATAAGTGTGTACAATTCAGGTTTAAAATATATAATTTTAGAAGTTGTGATAGCGGACCAACATTATGTGCAAATTAAAGAAAACTTACAACATAGTAATGCAAAACAGAAATATAAGGGTTACAAAATGAAAGAGGATGGAATTCTCTTGTACATGAACAAAGTTTATGTTGATAATTCTCAAGGATTGAGAAATTTTATTTTAAAAGAAATGCACAATGTGCAATATGCTAGACATCCAATATATCAGAAAACAATTGCAACTGTAAGAGGTCAATATTATTGGCCCATAATAAAAAAAGACGTGACTGATTTTATTGCTAGATGCATGGGATGCCAAAAGGTAAAGGCTGGGCACAACCATCCAATGAATTTGCTACAACCATTGCCCATTCCCGAGTGGAAATGGGAGATTGTTACCATATATTTCATTACCAAGTTGCCCAAAACAACAAGGTAACATGATTCCATCATGGTAGTGGTAGAAAAGCTTACAAAGGTTGCACACTTTATACCAGTAAATATGACACATAAGGAAACCAACATTGTAGACATTTGTATGAAGGAAAATGATAAGCTACATGGTGTGCCTAAGGTAATTGTATCTAACAGAGATGTCAAGTTCACTTCCAATTTTTGGAAAGGGTTGTTCAAAGGATTTGGGATGAATTTAAATTTTAGCACAACTTATCATCCATAATCAAATAGGAAAACAGAGAGGGTTGGCCAAATAATTGAAGATATGCTAAGAATGTATGTAATGGATCAACTTTCCAAGTGGGAAGACTATCTTCATTTGGTTGAGTTTGCTTATAATAATGGGTATCAAGCATCATTGAAGATGATCCCATTTCAAGCCTTGTATGATAGAAAATGAAACACACCAGTGAGCTAGGATAACCCAGTAGACAAAGCCATTATTAGGCCAGAATTGTCAAGAGAAATGGAAGAGCAGATGGTAAAAATTAAATAGAATTTAAAGACTACACAAAATAGACATAAAATCTATGCAGACATGCGCATAACACATAGGGAATTTAAAGTGGGCGAGCATGTGTTTCTGAAAGTGAAGGAAAAAATGAGCTTGATGAAATTGGGAAGTTTCCCAAAGTTAGCTGCGAGATATTATGGGCCATTTGACGTTCTAGAGAGGATATGCACAATTGCATACATGCTTGCATTGTATTCATCCATGAGAGTTCATAATGTGTTTGATGTGTTATTAAAGATGTATGTGCCCGATCCTAACCATGTGA
This sequence comes from Picea engelmannii, assembly GCA_009831015.1. Taxonomy (NCBI): domain Eukaryota; kingdom Viridiplantae; phylum Streptophyta; class Pinopsida; order Pinales; family Pinaceae; genus Picea; species Picea engelmannii. The sequence continues at coordinate 10,711 of WSFP011455616.1, read as the reverse complement.
TTAATTGGACTGTGATCTAAGTGGAGCACGAAGAGGACTTTCAGGTAGAGTTGGTGCACATACTAGACCAGAAAGTCAAAGTGCTCAGGAACCAATCCATTGACCTAGTAAATGTTCAATGGACCTTCTATGGCCTTGAAGACGCCACATGGGAGTATGAAGAGGCCATGCGAAAAGAGTACTCACAACTTTTTGCAGATTTTGAGGGAATCTAAATGTACTTTGTGCATATATGTACAAAGACTCCATTTTGGTGTAGCCGGAGTTCCTGGAGCCACAAATATAAATCTTCTTGTCTGACTTGTGTTGGATCCCTAAAAGGGAACTGGGACAATATGAAGGATTGCGATGTAGAGAATGGGGTACACTTCCTTGGGTTGTGTAGATTGGGGGGAATAAGAGATTGTTGGTTGGAATTGTCACATGAGCCATTAAACTACAAAATCATCAAGTATGTGATGTAATAATTTATGTATGTATACGTGTACACCTGTATGGTGATGTGCACTGAGGACATTGCAAATTGTAGGGGGAGGGGATTGTAACACCCCAATTTTTATCCCCAATGCAACACTATATATTTGTAATTATTATGAATGGTCATTGGCCAAGCAATGCACTATGTAAACATTGTACATTGAAAATAATAAAATGAAATACACTGCCTACTGTAGTCGGGTAAGGACCAAAGTAATGAGGGGGGCTATGATTCCACAAGAGAGGGGGCTTAGTGGGGCTTTTGAGGAGTTTTCATATGCCTTGAGTTTTAATCCATTCATTAATCAGTTTGTTTTCATATGGCTTATGACAACATGGGTTGAGTGTAATCACTTTTGGGGGGAAAGTAAGAGTCAAGCAAGAATGGGAAAAGAGGAAATTCAAGTAGGAAACAAGAGGAGTTCTTTTACAGTTAATAAGAAGTGAGGAAAACTAAAGCTGAGTGTGGGGAAAGAGAGACCAACCATAGTGGGTATTGAAGACAACTTGTTGAAGCTGAAAATTATGCCGAAAATGAGTTTTCTATTCTAGTGAGTCATTCTCTGTTGAGAAAATTACCTAAGAGCAGATGAGCTTGCTATGTGAGCACTCTTGTTGTAGCTGGATTTCCTAGAGCCCCCAGTGGAGAGATTCCCAGTCAATTTGTGTTAGAGCCCTGCAGGGGATGGAGATTGTTTGAGGGATTGTCGTTTAGAGAAGGAAATCTTGTCCCTTGGGTTGTGTAGGTCGATGGGGAAGAGAGATGGACGGTTGGAATCGTTGTAGGAGTTGTGTCACTATGTTTCTAATGAGTTTTGAGCTATTATAGTGGAGCGTAGACACCCATAGGAGCTTGTCCATCCTTATGGATTCATAGTCCTAGATCAAGGGTGACTTGCTGCTGAGAGAATTGGAGAAACACAGTCTATAGTTGGGTGGAATGTCCTTTGTTTACAGTTGGTTGTGTAAATTGTCCTTAAAAGATAAGTCTTTTAATCACTATGTCATTTATAGTTTTAATGCTATGATTGAATGTTGCATTTACTCTATATTTTATTTATATGAATGGTGTTGTGTATGCTTAATTATTGCGGTACTTATTTAAGTCGGTTGCACTCATGAGTTTAATTATTAATCTTAATTGCATGATTGTGTATCTTATGTTGTTTATATTTCCGCATTTAAATCGAATGATAGTTGATTTTGTAGTAATGTGGCTCAACCAAGAAGTTGGGCATGTTACATAAGGGTATTAGAGCAAAAATTTTGTGGTAGTGTGCCTCAACGAGTATCTCAGGATGTTACACATGGTCAACCATGGATTTAGGAGAGATCTAACTACTCCATCATTACAATATTTGTTTGATTTGTCATAGAGTTAGTTAGAAAGATAATATATTTATTGTATGAGAAATTTAATTCAGTCTATATAAAGAGGGGTTTCTCTCTATTTCAAAGTGATGTTAGGGAATTTTCAGTTAGAGGATTGTGAAAGAGAGAAGTGATAGGAGATTGTGGAGCTTGGAATTAATGTGGAGCTCCCTTGGATATCAAATTCTTGAAGACTAATGAATAATTGTGGTATTGATCTACTTTGTTGTATGATTATGTACATGCTCTTCAATTTTGTTGTTAATTTATGTGTAGAAAACCTCTTGCCATGATTTCAATTTGAAGGCCTATTAATGAAATCTTTTTCATTTATAAGGAAATCAATGTGAGGAGATTCCCCCTCTTGTTTTCCTTGTTACAATTCTTTTTTATTTCCTTCATCTAATAAAACTAGTCACTGAAATGGAATTAAAATTCAGCCTAATATGACAACATCTTCAAATTTCTTTGATGAATAGCACCCCTAGCTCTCCAAGATTAAGTTTTTACACATTAATTTTCAGCAAACACTTGAGGTTGAATTGCATCAAATTAGTTCCTTTCACCATAAGTTAACACCCAAATGATGAATATATCAACGAGTTCTTTCATCCCAAAGGTTGAATGTGGAAAACTAGCTCTTTTTAGCATATAACCATCCAAATTCATTGATTGTGACACACCAGTCCCTTCATTCATGTAATAGTTAATGACTCCATTAGCCCGCGATTGATAGGCACTAGTCCCATATCATCCCATTTCCTTGTTTCTTCTTCATTTTTTTTCATTCCTATATCCTTTTCCCATTTCCATTTTTTTATATGCTACAACCTACATTTTGCTAAGGATTACTCTTCAAAAATCGCCTTGTGCCTCCACTCTATAGACTTAGAAATCTTATCTTTAGGGAAGCCCCCCTTGATTTGGAGAAGAGCCAACTAGAAATGTGAGGAAGAGCTACTATGGTGACAATGGGTAACCTTCCATAGTTCACAAAACTAGCCACTTGATGCTTGGGAGGTTACATCATCTATGGTTGCTAGATTTTATTGTAACGAGTTGCACTAGTCTATGTCGACGAGTTTACCAGAGAGGCCATCCACACTTGTGGGAAGCATCCCTTGGGTTTCTTTGCAAGGTTCTTTTTGAAAAAAACAAACTTCTCGTGACCATCTATTAATTCCCTCACTGCCTCTTTTGTCGTCATAACCAACCTCATTAATCTTTATGAGGGGTTGCAGAGGTGCATGTGATGCTTGATCTTGTTGTTGAATACAAATTAGCTCTCTCACGCATAAACCATATTCATTTTATTATTGAGGTCATGAGAATGAGGTTGAAGCAAGTCTGTGCCCATCCTGAATTGTGGTTATTGCATCCTTTGATTTTGAAAGATGACTTGTTGTATTTGGTGATGTTTCTGGGATTGATCTTGGTATTTTAAGAATGAGATAAATGTCTAGACAACAATTTTCCTTGATCAAAGACTCATATAGTTTGAAATAAGCTTGACGCCTTTCTTAATTTTCCTTTCTTTTATTTACTTCAATTCACTCCTTACTTATGAACTCTGAATCAAATGGGTCCTTTGACACCGAGTGTTAATCTTTGACATATGCAATTTCCCTTCACAATTTATATTTTTAGAAGGCACTGGTTCCCTCCTGTTCTCTATCCGACCCATCACCTCCCTTGGCCAACCTCCCCCAAGAGGTATAGTAGGCTAGGAAACTAGCAAATCTTGAATCAATGATCCAATGATAACATCTTCCTCTGCTATAGAGTTTTCTTTTTCGATTACAAGGCCCTCATCTTTGGTGGTGGCCACAATCTCCACTGATTGATGGGATATTTCTTAGATCCTTGCAACTAAGTTGGTTTATGATTACTCTTCTTTTTACTCTCCCCCCCAAATGGTTTTTGAATATCATTTAGCAATCTCGATAAAATAATTTGGACAAGAGGCTACGAAGTGCCCATAGGAAAAACACATCTTGCATCTAAAAGCAACTTGCTTGTAGTCCAACTTTCAGTCCCAAACCTTATCAACCGCTTCAACAAATATTTCTTCACACAAACAATTTGCAAAATCCACTTCAATACACAATCTAACATAGATTCATCACACTCACACTCAATTTTTAAAAATCATAGTTGAGCTATTGATGGTGACATGACCCTAACTAAAAATTCCAATCATAACACATGCCTTTATAATAATAAAACTTGTAATTATTATTGACATCACATAAATAACAACTATAAGCAAACAAAAACTCACATAACATGACACCAAAAATACTTACAATGTTAAGATTGGAAAAAAGAATGCTATAACATCAACTTAAATACTTACACCCCAAACCCAAACCCATCTTTTGAATTGACAATACTTTTCATACATATGATACCTTGTAAACCACCTCTCTTTCTCATAAATATAATATTACATATAAACCTTTTCACAACACATAATTAAAAAGAGTATTAATTTATAACAATATTCTAAATTAAATTAAAGTATCTATTATAATAAAATTTATTATTAACAACAAAATATAACCCAAGCAATTATCTAAATCCATGAAAATACACCACGTCCCTGATTTGGTTAACAATAACTTTGGCATGCAATATGTTTCCCGCATGTTTATCCATGTAGCTCTAACTTTGTAGATAGATGGCTACATTGGTGTTATCCTAAACCTTCCAATGGGGTTCCACCAATATCACAATGTTATCATCTCATTGGTCAGCAAGAACCATCCATTTTTCGGCGAGCAAAGCCAACTGAAATCGCCCACCTGTCGCCCCCCACAAATAAACTCTAATCCGCGAAATTATACTATGCAGGCTGGCCATACAGTTATCAGCTGATTTGGAGCGGTTATTTTCGACTGCCCATTTCCAACAAGGTATCTTACTGTTACTCCTCATCTCAGAACTATGCATATTAGTATTTCTAGGAAGAAACTAGCTCAAAACTCGCCTGCAAGCCCGTGGTATTAAAGGAAAAGCATGGTGAATTATAGCTTGTTAGATTTGTAATAATGTGGGTGATTCTTAAAAATGTTTTGCTTTTACAAAATTGTCTGAGAAACCCTTTCAGACAATGCTGAAAGTTCCATTGGCCATAGACTACGGCGATAACTCATTTCATTTGAACTAGGGAAACTCTTAACATATATATTTGATATTAGAGCAATCGCCTTAAGGATGCTTTTATCTGGTTTTAGTGGACAAATATGGTCTGAGAACATTGATAAAAGGAATTCCTTGAAGTGGGCAATCTATTAGCAGAAATGTGAGATCATAAGTGGAGTTGTAATCTTATCCAATAAACCAATATAGTATGAGTGCATGATTAGTAGGAAAAAACAACCAGACATGTTATTTAAATTCAATGAATTTTGTGTCCCTACCGGGTTGGTCTTCACTGAAAGGTCAACCCTTCGAAGAGTTGATGCTGAAAGGCCTTACTTGAGCTCAGGTAAGGTCCATACTGCTATTACAGGAACAAGTGAAGTTGAATGGGGCAGCAATCTGGTTACACTTTGTGCTGTGTCAAGATTATCGATCGTGGGGTGCAGGTTTCCAACATTTCACAACTAGAGCTTGAATAAGGTGTACTTATAACACACACTCAAAAGTCACACCAAGGATCATTCTTGAAACAAGTTTCCAGAAATTTACTTAAACAAGAATTTCTTCAAACTCAGATTTAGAAATTTGCTATACTTCCTGTAGCAAACTTGAAACTTGTGCCCAAGATTCAAATTTGGTCTAGCTGCTTCTCAATCTACTCTGCTCAACAACGTTCATGTGCTGAACTTATATTCAATGTACAATCTCAGCCACACCGTTGTCAAAGTATACAAGTCTTGGTCCTCTAGAATGCAACAGATACATCTACCAACTCAGTACTCAATTCTTTACTGTATACAACTATCTCTGCTTCAGTCAATCAATCCTTATGTAATTTTCTTCAGCTTATAAACAATCCCACGTAGGCACTACTTCAGCTTATTAAAGAGGTCTGTAGAATGTACACTGAAGTCCCAAAGATACTACCAAATCACACACCCTTTTTGTCAATAATCAGTCCTTAATTTAAGACATCCTTTTGTCACTAAGCAAACAGTCCTTGAACTGTTATCCTTCAGACCTCTACCACAGTCCGAACTTTAGGTCTCAAACCCTAGTCAACAGCCATCTATATTGAGCATAAGATAGATCTAAAACCCAGCCTCTAATAAATTTTATACTTCTCAGAAAGTCTCACAAACGCAGATCTGAAGTTTGCTTAACTAGCTTCTGAACTTCGCACCAACAAGAAACCTCAAACTTGTACTAAATCAGACCTTAACTCGCCTCAGAACAAATACGAATTTATACTCAAATACTGCCTCAGAAAACACTTTAAAACTGCCTCAGGTTCTTGCTGTCATAGCCTTAATTCTGCCACCAATTTGGCCTCAGAACTGTCACAAAAACTCGGTCTAGGGCTCCTTCTAGCTGCGGCAGCCTCAGAGAGGCTTCTCTATGCTAAGTTCTCCTTCTTAAGACCCTCAACAAGACTCAGCCAAGGCTGATAGGCCTGCGGCCAGTCTCAAACTTTACCTCAGGGTTTAAGAGAAGGTCCAGCCCTTTCTTTACACTGGCGGCAGGGGTTTAGCAGCCCTCAACCTCCCATGGCCTTCCTTTATTTGACTGTGCAATGGTCTTCTTCAGGAACTGCTCTGATACCATGTTGAATTTTTGATGATTAGCTTATGCAGATGTAGTTTATTTCAATTTAGCATAAACTGAACCATAACCACTGCAGCAACAATACCAAGCTGCAGTAAACCAAGATCACAAGAAGAATAACCATGCACAAGACAACTTAATTTATCCTGGGAAAACCCTTCTCAATCAAGGTAAAAACCTAGCAATCCTTTGCTATAGAGTCAAGAGAAGATCCCCCACACCATGAACCCTAGAACACACAAGAGGTTGCTCTATGACTGAGAAAGCTAGCGCCTAAGAGAAGTGCGCACTTCAGTCCCCTCTAATTTCAGACCATGCGTTGAGTTGGTGAGAGAGATGTGATCCACAATGGGGATCTCCTCTCTTACAAATAGAAAACTTAACTCAACGAATAGACAAGACACTTGGCACAATAGGGCCGACCTCAACAACTTAAAATATAATTAATCATTACACAATATTAATTATCTTTTACATGGTGGGGCCAACTTGTACCCTTTACAACACAAATTAAGGTTACAACAAATCTTACTCTCAGACAATATAGCAAGGGATCCATACATCCTCTAGTGCTCAGCCACTAGGGACACGTCCACCTGTTCTCAGCCACAGGGATGTCACTCTCAATAGATTAACTCAACTAAGTCCATAGGAGTACCATCTGGAGAGCCATCTCAAGTCGACTCAACTAAGTCCATAGGAGTCAGACAGGAGACGATCTCAAGTCGTCTCAACTTAGTCCAGAGGAGCACGACAAGAGACCACACATCATCTCAACTCAGTCCAGAGGAGTATGACACACCCATCACATGGGCTTTCTCATAGACGTCTCAACTCAGTCTAGAGGAGAATGATCTGGAGAATGTCTCATGAAGCTGCAATCAACAACACTTTACCCTCTAGGGTTTATCACAAACCCTAGCTTCTTTGCCTCCTTTAGGGTGAAATGAAAACCCTAGAAGCCCTTGAACTTCTCCAAGAACCCTAGTGCTCCGCGAGAGAGAGAGAGAGAGAGAGAGAGAGAGAGAGAGAGAGAGACGTTCATTCCATGCCCCACATCTCTCACAAGATGATGGATGAATGAATGAATGAATGAATGAAAGGACTCTCTTCTTCCCCTATTTATATGAGAGGCAGGGAGGCCAACAATATAAAGTGGGCCTAAACCTATACAAGCAACTTAACTCCACACAAGTAGGCTTACAAGTGGAGTGGAGTGTTGTCTCTCCAAGTGACATATATCAATTTCCAAGGTGAAGATGTACACAAGCAAGGCTCCAAGGCACGAGCTTTCCACAAGATGTGTCCAATGCTCCTCCAAAGCCATGTGCTCCTCTAGGTCCAACATACCTACATGACAACTCCCTCAACCCAAGCGTCCTCAAGTCAAGTACAAGCCTCCATCTAGGGCTCAATGCCCAACTCTCCTCCAAGATGCCCAACTCTCCTCCAAAGCAAGGCATCATTTGAGAAAGCAACCAAACTCCATGTGCCAGCTACATGAAGAAGTTACCAAGCTTCACATATCTCCAACGCTCCAGGGAGGAATACCATACATCCATATAAGGTCTAGCAACTAACGAGCAAGTAAACTCCAGTGTGTTTGTCCATCATGGAACAACCAAGAGTCATCCATACACCATACACCTCACATCACATGAAGCAACCCTAAGCATAGTGTAAAAATTTTCGGGGTAACCCTAAAAGATAACAAGAAGATGCCACTAGAGTATGAAATAGGCAGATCCTAGGTCCTATATCCTAAACAGAATACTGTGGAACCATTGGGAAAAGTGAGGACGTAATTGTTAGGTGAACATGCAATCCCAAAAGATATATTTTATGTTCTCTCCCCTGCCACACTGCACACACAACCATCAGTAAGACCAGTTGTAGAGAGCCTATATTTGCTTGCTAGCTCCTCAACCAACACTTTCCATCCAAGGACATTGGGCTTAAAGGCACATGGTATAGACCAAATAGTGTTAATTCTTCTTCACCATCAATCTTCATCATCCATTTCTGACCTGCTGACATTCAATTATCAAATGGTGCCGGACTTATGCCTGATATGATTGTCAGAGCACAAAATATGTTTCCTGTTAGGCCATAGTTTGTATCTCTATCTTGGCCCAATACTTGCAAGCATTGTTGCACGAACTGTAGGTGAGGAATGGATTGGCAAAAGATTCCAGTGCAAGAGTGGCAACTGTCCCAAACTTAGGAATTGAGGAATCGACAACCTAATTTTTTTAATAAATATATATTATATGTAAAAAAATAAATAAATAGAAGTTTATGGAAAAAATCCAGATTTCATAATTTATGCTTCAATTTTCATACATCATTCAGAAACTGTTTCAGATTTCAGATTCATCATTGATATTGATACACCAAATTCATATTTAAACTGCTAAACTGAAAAAGGAAGTTTTTAACAAATCTTGCATTCCAAACCTCCCAAATGAGAGTTCTGCTATGCCAAATCCACTCTTCAAATGCATGCTGTTATGCTGTAACTGTGCTACTGCTCTTGAAACATGGTTGTCATTGTGCTAATAATCTCCAAATTTCTGTTACGGTTAGTGCTCCCAACCTCTCACAGTTTGTGAATGAAAATGTCAAAATGATGTTTTGGGGTTTGCATTAGGCTTTCTAGGGTTTATGTTTTCTTCCAATAGCCATGGGCAACTCCATCCTCTTTTCTGATAACACACATTTGTATTTTTGCTTGGTCTTGTGTTTTGTATTATTATTGGCTTCTCTTTATTAGGAGAGGATCCTTTTCATTTTCCTGGAAACAGATCCATCATCTATGAAACCATTTCCCATAAACTGAAACTGTTCCCCAAAAAAATTGCACAAAACTAGCGATTCTGAAATGGTTTGGCGAATCCGAGGTTTCCGTGCGTATCGGACACTGGAGTGGTCTCCTTCTTAGGCAATTCCGGTAACTAGGCTTGCAAGGGCTGTCTTGAACCTGTCGTTAGTATTAATCATGTCAATTAAATCCAAGTAAGCAGGTTTGTTTTTTAATCAAGGATCAGATTCCTGTAAAGATTCTCCATGAAAACCAATCAATTTGAATTGGATCACATAGATCATTCCATTTACAAAGTAAAAGGATAAAAACGAAAGATAAAGGAAATGTCAACTTTTACTTTAAGAATTTAACATTACCATTAGGGAGCATCCAGTGAGCGTCCAGGAAGCGCCCAGGGAGTGTCCAGGGAGTGCCCAGGGAGTGTCCAGGGAGCGTCCAGGGAGTGCGCTCCCAGGCTCTGGAAGCCTCCTAGGGATCGTGACACTCTCAAAAGGGTAGGGAGCGTCCCAAAAATGCCCGAAGCGCGCTTCCGGATTTTTGGAGTGTGCTCTAAGGGTGGCTTCCTGGGCGCTTCCGCTCGGAGCGAGCTTCATAGCTCCGAAGCCGGAGGGGCGCTTCTGGTAACACTGCTTGAGAAAAACCTGCTACTGAACCTTGGAAGTGAACGATGAGACAAAATCAGTCTGGAAACCCCTAGTGCTCTTTCTGTCAAGGTCTCAACACCTTGGAGATTTCAACTCAATTGCATAGAAATTACTAGCCTAGCTCTTCTCTTTAGGACAAGAAACCTAGCATTACAAACGATGTACACCAGAGAAAAGGATCCCATGCTACCAAAGACATTTCTAGCAGAAAGATTCATGTGTCTAATCAGGATCTATCATGTTGCTTTCCCGGTAATATCCCTAACCACCCATTTCACAGCCAGAGCCAAACCCTAAGACTTCACATTTACCAACCCAAGTACATCAAATTCTTTGATCGGTCCTTGAATGTCATCAGAGTTTGGATTTCTTGCAGTTGAAGACTGAAATAATATTATAATAGTCATTCCGTTCTCAAACAATCAAAATTCACTTACTGGGACATTGTCTTTTTGTTAGCTTTTATAGCTCGGGAGGTACTCCGCATGTTTGTCTTGTATGCGGAAGTAACCTTGTACTTACACTACTAGACACTTGACTTTGTAATGGGTTTTTATAAAGTTGTAATAAAGTGGTTCTTTTATGTAAGTGACTTTTTATAAAGTGTACCTTCTAATATTAAAGTGACTTTATTTCATAAAGTGCA
>ML873262.1:0-15638 GCA_009831015.1 Picea engelmannii | reverse complement strand
TTTTTGTTTGCTTATGGAGCCATTGACTTTTCAGATCTGAGTTGTTTTGCTTATGGAGCCACTTGTTTTTCAGATCTGAGTGTGTTTGCTTAATGGAGGGTTTTGACACTTGTATTCCAGATCTGAGGGTTCTCTAGTGATTGGTTTCCTTGTTGTGCTATCATTGTTTATTGGAGGTTTTCTCATTGGGGTTATTTGTTTTTATGACTTTGGTTTGTTATTATTTCCATTGGGGTTTTACTATCCATGGCAAAACTGTCCCACAGTTCTCTTGACAAAGTTCAAACCCTAGAGGTTTGATATATGAACCTAAACTTCATCTGAGCATACTTACAAAGGCATACATCTACATGTGGCAGGTACACATTCTTCATTGGCTAAGAGGTAAGCTAGGATTTGTTTTTCTATACTCAGAAAATTTGTTTATGTTCAGAATTTTTAATTTCATGCAAACAGATCTGTTTATATCTTGGTTTAATGTGCTGATCTAAAATTGTATTAGTGAACATAATTTAAAAATAATGTCATTGTTTCACTTTTTCCCTAAAATCTAACATGGTATCAAAGCTTAGGGCATGAAGGAGCTCAAGAGTAGCAGACTTGAGCATGCGTAGATCCAACTCTTAGGGTTTACAAATCAGCAGTCATTAAAACCCAATTGCAAGTTTGTCATGATAGCTTCTGATAGCACTTTTCATGAGCAGTGTACTCCTTGACATCCTCATAGTGAATAGGTGGATTACACATCAAATTCAAGGATTAACTCTACTTGAATTTTTTCCTATATTGATTGGATACTTCCACTATCAGTTACAACATATGTTTCCTTATCTATTGAAAGATATAGGATAACACCAGCTTTCTTTTAAACTTGTTACTCTCTTCCTTAATGTACTTTTGATAGTTAATATTATAAGAACAAGTGTTGTGCATACATTAACAGTAATTTCTTAAAATGGCAGAAATATAGACGCTCCTCACTTTTGGTCACTTTAGATTACTTGGGGGAGGATGATATGTTTTTTGCTGAGTTTCAGATGGCTCTGATTGGAGAAGAGAATAGAATAGGAATGCAACCATCATCTTGAAGATCACTAGAGATAGGTTTCAGCCTTTATAATGTTATTATTATTAATGTTTGGTGAGTTCTTAGCCTTCATTAAATAATCTTTTAATGGCTTTGACAGAATCACTGGTAAAGGAATGATAGCACATTATGCACTTAATGGTCATCCATATGTTTTGTACTACAAAGAGTACACGAGCTTTAAAGTTAACCGTAATGCTTTAAGTGGTGGAAACTTGGCAATTCTTTGGTGTTTGGCTTTGAGAGAAATTTGCGAGGGATGATTTTTATAAGAACAAAATTTGGGACAATACAGTCTTTGGCCTCATTCTTTAAGATGTATTGTTAAATTTTAGCAATGGATGAATTTTACATTATCCACGGGACAGTGGGATAATCTCTTGAAAATATGAAACACATGCATACACAGTAGATGTATTAGATAGCTTCAGTTGGTAACAGGGTGCAGCCCAAACAAGTTCAAGGTAAGTCCAAGTATGTACCACTTGCACTCATTTTGTGACTGCTAGTTTATCTTCCTGGCATATTTATGAACTGGTGTCTCAAAGGAATACTGTCAAAATCTCTTTTGTATTCTTGTTATATGACCAAGGAAGCTATGATCTCAGCACATACTTATCTTAATTGATATAAGGTGGGTCTTTCTCCCTGGTTTGGAAACTCAACAGTATGTTGGTGTATTATCCCTGATATGAAAGACAACCTGTAACCTTGGGTTATTTTCTTGGTTAAGGAGTCCAACAAATTATCTTGGTAGTTGGGGTAATTTTTTCCTCGTTTTGGGAACCCTCCAGATATCTCTTTTAATTGAGAGTCCTTAGATTGTAATTGAGTCATTATCCTTGGCATAGGAGCTCAATTTTTTTCATATTAAACTTGGTACTGGCACCAAGAACATCTTGAAGAGATACGACACCAGATCAGATTCAAAGGATCTTATAGGTTCAGAGGGAGCCAGTTTGCACATGCAGGGAGGCAAACTTTTTTATGAGACTCAAAGGGAGCAGTCCCTCCACATGAGTTAGACCTACAGCACATGGCAGTATTGAGGTTAAATTTGTGACTCGTGACTTCTCTCAGAAAGAAGGGATTATCTATGAAAAGATCCTTCCATCAAGATCTTTACCTCTCTTGTCGCAGTTTTTTGATTTGGAACTTCACCAGATAGATGTTAAGACTGTCTTTCTTAACAGTGAAGTTGAGCAAGAGGCTATCCATGCGAAAGTATCCCATAGATTGTTACAAGCTCTGAGAGATTGGTATGAAAGTATTGACAATCTCTCTAAAGAGTCTTGGGTTCACCAAGAGTATTGCAGATCTCAATCTTTATATAAAGATTGTACAAATTCATCATGTTATCTTAGGATGATCTGTTCCTTATAGGAAAGAAATTTTTTGATAGCTCACACTGAGAGGGAGTTTTTCAACAGAAGTTGAAATGAAAGACTTGGGTCTTTTGCATTATTTTCTAAGCTTAGAGGTGTGGCAAAAACCATGTGAGATTTTTCTCTCACAAGAGCAAGTATGTAGTTGATATACTCCACAGTCTTGACATGTTGGATTGTAAGTCCATATCCACACCGATGATTTATAAACTGAAGAAGTTACAAGATCAAGCTACAGTTTTAGATCCGAAAGACCTCTTTGAGTCCTTGATGTATCTTATACATACCAAACCGGATATTTATCATGCGGAAAATGCCCTCAGCCAGTTCATGTGTATATACATATGATTGTTGTTAAGCATATTCTAAGATATGTTCGGGGAACTATAGCTTTTGGTCTCAGATACACTTCCAATGGAGGTGTAATGCTTCATGAATTACAGATTCAAATTGGATGGGCAGTACAGTGGATCGGAAGAGCACTTTCGGATATTGTTTTAGTTTGGGTTCAGTGATGACTTCCTTGTCTAGCAGGAAATGGGGCTCCTTAGCCTAGAACATTGCAGAAGCATAATAAATTGTTGCAAGTGTTGCTAGCAAAGAAGCAATGTGGTTTAGGAAGCTACTTTCAGACTTGTTCAGTGCAGAGCTAAAACCCACAGTCATTCACTTTGACAACCAAAGTTGTATAAAGCTCTCTGAGAATCCAGTGTTTCACGACAAGTCAAAACACATTGAGATGAGATATCACTATGTCCGGGACATGGTGCAAAAGAACATTCTCAGTATTCAGTATGTTCCAATGACAGAACAGACGACAGATATTTTGACCAAGCCACTGTCCTTGACAAAGTTTGTGCACTTTCGTGACAAGCTTGGTGTTGCTGAGAATGCCTCTCTTGTTGAGAGGAAGTGTTGAATTTAATGCAGCTACAAGAGTCATTCTCCTTGGAGGATGGCTTAAGACCCTAGTTGTGGACTAGGGCCCCCAGTACACTCCTGGGGTTCTTGGTCTGGGACCAAACAGTTAGTGCCATGGCAAAAGACCCTTGTGAGGGCCCCCAATAGATGACTGGGATTCTTGGTCTAGGACCAAGCAGTAAAGACCCTTGTTAGGGCCCCCAGTAGATGACTGGGATTCTTGGTCTGGGACCAAGCAGTAAAGATCCTTGTGAGGCCCACTAGTAGTTGACTGGGTTTCTTGGTTTGGGACCAAGCAGTAAAGACCCTTGTGAGGGCCCCCCAGTAGATGACTGGGGTTCTTAGTCTGGGACCAAGCAGTAAAGACCCTTGTGTGGCCCCCCAGTTGATGACGGGGGTTCTTGGTCTGGGACCAAACAATAAAGACCCTAGATGTATTCTAGGGCCCCCGGATGTGTTCCAGGGAATCATTGCCCTAAGCTTGGATTGATCCTTGGATGTGTTCCTTGGTAGTTGATATAAGTCCCTAGATATGACTAGGGCCCCTGGATGTGTTCCAAGGTACCCATACCTAAAGCATGGTTTGATCCTTGGTCTTGTATTTTGGTGGATAAGACCCTTGATATGTTCTAGGGCCCCCAGTTATGTTCTGGGGCAACCTGGTACCTGACCAGGTAGATCTTGGTGTAATACCAAGATGTGTTGATATGTGATCCTCTTCTTCTCTCCTGGATGTATCTAGCAGTGTCTATGAAGATGGACTTGATCACATTGATGATGTACCCCCTAATGCAGTGATGATAAAGTTTATAGGTCACTATGAGACTCATGTGGACATGTTTTGCCATTATGTAACTCCCCTTGACTTTGTCTTAATAGGTAACCCTTTGTTGTTTGCCTTCACTCATGTTTTATGTGATGGGGATCTTGTTTTATGTGATGGGAATTTTATTTATGGGATTAGGGTTTCATATGTGATTAGGGTTTTAATTAAATATTAATTGGCATATTAATTAATATTTATGTTAATTAAATGTCAATAATTAATTATATTTCTAATTACCCTAACCCCTCTCCCTAACTATAAATTAGACCCTACCCTTTGTATTTTATGACTGGACTTACACTCTCACTCTCTTCTCTCTCTCTCTTTGTTGCGGCTACCTCGGTATTTTGCTCTTGTGTTGATGCGGCCTCTTCTATTGGTGGATCAGATTCAGATCTGATTTTTGTTTTGGTCTTGCATACTTTTCTTTGATTGTTTGCTAGTGCAAGAGATATTGAGGTATCTCCTTTGAGCAACCAGATCTTTCTCTAGTTGGTGCGGCTTCTCTCTTGATTATCAGTTTCAGAAGTTGATGGGTCTTTATATAGGCTGGCAGCTCCTCCATGTTTTTAGTTGGTGTATAGGGTGCATACGGCCCCTCTTTCTTGACTGCCAGATCTGTTGTATAAGAGTTGCAGCCCCTCTCTACTTGACAGCTAGGACTGTGCAAGAGCTGTGGCCCCCTTCTATTTGACTGCCAAGACTATATAGAGTCGTGGCCCCTCTATCTATAACAGTTGTAGCCACGGCCTCTCCTCCTAGTTGCCGTGTGTTGATTTGAAGCCCCTGTGGGGTCCTTCTGCTGAAATGTTTTCTTATGGAGGGTTTGACATTGAGATTTCAGATCTGAGCTTTTGTTTGCTTATGGAGACATTGACTTTTCAGATCTGAGTTGTTTGCTTATAGAGCCATTGAGATTTCAGATCTGAGCTTTTGGACATTGACCTTTCAGATCTAAGTTGTTTGCTTATAGAGCCATTGAGATTTCAGATCTGAGTTTTTTGTTTGCTTATGGAGCCATTGACTTTTCAGATCTAAGTTGTTTTGCTTATGGAGCCACTTGTTTTTCAGATCTGAGTGTGTTTTCTTAATGGAGGGTTTTGACACTTGTATTCCAGATCTGAGGGTTCTCTAGTGATTGATTTCCTTGATGTGCTATCACTGTTTATTGGAGGTTTTCTCATTGGGGTTATTTGCTTTTATGACTTTGGTTTATTATTATTTCCATTGGGGTTTTACTATCCATGGAAAAAGTGTCCCACAGTTCTCTTGACAGAGTTCAAACCCTAGAGGTTTGATATATGAACCTAAACTTCATCTGAGCATACTTACAAAGGCATACATCTACATGTGACAGGTACACATTCTTCATTGGCTAAGAGGTAAGCTAGGATTTGTTTTTCTGTACTCCGAAAATTTGTTTATGTTCAGAATATTTAATTTCATGAATACAGATCTGTTTATATCTTGGTTTAATGTGCTGATCTAAAATTGTATTAGTGAACAGAATTTAAAAATAATGTCCTTATTTCACTTTTTCCCTAAAATCTAACGGTGCGGCAGAAGCTACTCTTAATTTTTGAAGGGTATGTTGTTGAGCAATGTTTGTGGGATGAAAGCTTCTCTCCATGTGCAGTGCGAACATGAATAGCCCTTGTTGACACTCGGAACTGAAAATGGGTTGCAGCAAATCAATCCCGAGGCAACCTCGAACCACTTTGGGTTAGAAGATGCCCTCCTCCAACCCGAGAGGGATCTCTCAAACAATGTCACAATATGATCTTCAGTAAACGTGAAATGGTAGGCAGATTTATGGGTAAATGATGGTCTTGGATTCTTAGAGTTTGGGGGTTAAACCAGGGAAATGGTCCATTGGGCATGGAGTCAAATGAAAACCGAAGAAAGGAGATAATAACAGTGATCAAATAACTTGCGGAAAATGAGGCAAAGTAAGTCTATCTTTCAGTGCTTTGATAATCAAGTGTCGTAGCAAAAAAAATGAAAGGAAAGGCTGATGTAGCAGAGAATATATGCAAAATTCCGGAAGTGTAGACTGGTCTTACACCCGCTGATCGTTGGTGCAGAGGAAAGACAGCAAACAATTACAGAAAACCAACATTCATTCGCTATAGTAGTGGTCGTACTAAAGTATAACGAAGCACATCAGTTAGAAGAAAACGAAATTGTAATACAGTCGTGACAGAATAAGGAAGAAATAAACAATATGATAATGACAATATCAACTGCGGGTAAGGAGCATATAAAATGGAATCCAAACAGATTAACACAGTTGAAAGAAAAGAAGAACATGCTGAAAGAAATCGACCGTGATGAATCTCACAATCACAAGTAAAAACATCATCTGTATTATTCAAATTCGGCTTACAAAATAACTCAGCATTACACAAGGAACCCCTCTTCATAAGAGGTTTTTCCCCAGTGCGCTCTCGCACCCCCCCCTTCTTTTTTGTTACATGCATCAGTGTTTTAAAAGAGAAATCTAAACTCTTTGTGTTCCGGGAATCTGAAACGGTTTGTCTTCTCCGGACTGTGCGACTGTCGGATGCGCTGCCTTTTCTTTAAACCGTTATTAATCATTTGACACCTCGTCATTCCTTCCTTGACACTTGGAAGCTGCGGTATTGGATATTGAGCTCATGATCTATAAACCCTATAATTTTCTGATCACGTAATTTCCATTTCAACTGTACAGATCATCGTCATCAATTACATTTCTATGCATGGATTTTAAAAGGGAGTATATATTTTATTTGTGAATGCAAATAGGAAGCAACAGTAGCTGCTACTCTATAAGCGACCACTGGGTTTATAGGGAGCCTGCTTTTAGACTTAGCTTCGTTGTTAACATTGTTTTCCTTTTGCGCTGGTAAAGTTGTTGAAGACTTATCACTGATCACTGATTCCTTTGCCTTAGCAATGACTACTTTCTTTAAAATAGCTTCAGCAGGCTGATGTGAATTTTCAACTGCTTTTGATATGGATGCCCACCGCTCTCCATGCCTTGGTTCTGCAGCAATGCATCTCTTCAGTACATCCTGTTGGATCTCCTCAGTTCCATGCTGCAGTTCAAACTTGTAGTATTGGGCCCAGAAATGCCCATTATCTGGTGCAAGAGTGACTGCTTTGTTCAACCAATTCTTGGCTTTATCTACCTTCCTATCATTCCAGAACAGTTTGGCAACAGCTGCAATCACATATGGATCATGATCACATCTCTTGAGTGCATCCATGCTCTTGCTCTTTCTCTGAGGCCTTGGAGCCATCTCAATTGATGCCGCCCATAATATTCCACTCGTCGGGCACTCCTGTAATGCCTTGGCCATAAGGATCTCACTCTCTTTCTTGTCGCCATGCCTTGATTCAAACCTGATAGCAGAAAGCCAGAGCTCTAGATTTTGAGGGTTCCTCTTTCTTGCTATAGTCAGAATCGCCCTTGCTTTGCTCAGTCCACCCATTTTTTCCTCCAATTTAGCAGCTGAGAGCCATAGAGGAATACACCCTGGACAGTTCTTGAGGCCTTTCTCATAGACTTCACGGGTAGCATCAAAGTTTCCAAGGCGATCTTCAAGCTGTCCTCGCATTAGCCACAATTTAAAGAATGCAGGATATATTTTAAGTCCTTCATCAAGCAGAGACCTTTCCTCTGCAGTGTTTCCCAGCTCTCTTTCAGCAATCGCTGACTTCATCCAAACTCTCTCTGTACCACCTCTCTCACGGGCCTTGGCGAGAAGCATCCTTGCTCTCTCAGGCTCGTGATTTTCAAACTCCAGCTTCAATGCAGCTAGCCAAATCTCCTCTGAGTTGGGTATTGCAGCATAAGCCTCCTGCAAAATTGCTCGAGCTGATGGGACATCCCCTGCAAAGATTGGCGTTTCGGAGAGGTTCACGAAACACCTGTGCGTGTTGTGGCGATGAATTTGACAGTTCGGCTAATTCTGGAAATGGTAGCCGTTTTACTTAGCACTGTCTATGCTCTGACAGATGGTGCGTTTCTGGTCTTTACGTGGATTCTGTCTTAGGATCTTGGTGACTGCCAGGTGCTCTGACAGCTTCTGAATCGTTTGACAAGTGGACAGAGATTTCCTTTGATGCGTGGTAGCGTTGATTACGTTCACTGCGGAGGATAGCCAATAGCGCTTTCAAACCGACAGCAACAGTATTCTTCCGCCGGCCGATCACTCGGGACAAACTGTTTGTAGGTTTGGGGTTAGTCGAACCGTCGCACCAGCGACCACACCGTGGTCACCGGCGCCTCCACTTTCTGCATCACCACCGACGAGTGATTTTGAGATACAACGGATGAAGAGCCGTCGTTTTGATTGTTGAATTGAAGGGCCGCAATCTCACCCTCAATCTCCTTCACTATTTGTTTTCTCCCTCTTTGGAGCTACGGAGTCAATTTCGTCGATGAAAATGATAGAGGGAGCAATCTTCTCTACTTGTTTGATGACGAAAATGTTATATACAGACGCTGCATTGCCCTTGTTACTCCTACATAGAAAAGGCGACGTTCTTCACTCATGTTCTGAACAGACAATGGAAACAAACCCGTGATGAACACACAGTCAAACTCCAATCCCTTGGCAGCGTGAAGAGTCATAAGCTTTACAAAGTTCTTGCCATCTTCACCCATTACCATCTCACTCTTCTGATCAGATACAAAAGAAATTTCTCGAAGAAATGTAAGAAGGTATGCTGATGAATCTGCAATGGTCTGCAAAACTGAGAGTCGATCTAATCGTTCTATACAAGTTTTCTCACTGCCATCAAGTTTTTTGACATAGCTTTTAAAATCAGTCCTTTTGATAACAGCTTCCATAGTCCCACCAACTGTCTCACTGTGACTTCCACTTCTAAGCCCTTCAATCAGTTCCCAGAATTGCAGTAAAGAATTTCTTCCTTCTGGTGTTATGTTTAACTCCTTATGACCGATTGCCTCTCCATGAATGAACTGCAATGCTCCCGGAAGTGTCAGATTTTGACCAGAAGCCCATTGCTTAACTTGAGCCAATGTCTGTTTCCCAATGCCTCGAGAAGGGACATCGATAATACTCTCCAAGGCCGTCTGATTCTCTTGATTACTTAGCAAATGTAGATATGTAATGACATATTTGATCTCCTTCTGTGAGAAAAAGGGCATAGACCCAACAACTGCATGAGGAATTTGTAATATTGTAAGATATGCTTCAATCCATGATGACTGAACATGGGTACGAAACAATATTGCAAAGCTACCCCACATAGCTAAATTGGTTTTCACGAGTCTCTGAATCTCAGATGCAATGAAGATTGCTTCTTCAACAGGGCTTGGTAATTTCTGAATGCAAATAGGTTCCCCAGGAGGATTCATGGCGGCAAGATCCAAGGCCTCTGTTAAACCTCTTTGCCAGTTATAAGCAACATTCCTTAAGACCACAGATGCAACCTTGACAATATTACTCGAGGAACAATAATTTCTGGTAAGCTGAAAAGTTATAATTTCAGGAAAATCATGGTCTAGAGCATAGTGCATGAGAGAGGCACTCGCTCCACGCCATCCATATATAGCCTGATCTGTCCTACATCAGTATGTGTGGATTTTTGTGCAATAGCTGAACTGCAAGGTACAAAAGATCATCAAAATCTGCAGCATTGCATCTCCTAAGTTCAAGCTCATATATCTCTCCTCTTCTTTTGCTCAGGCTTCATTTTAATGTAACATTCCAGGAACTGCAGTAGTTGTGATCTAACAGGTGCATTCTCTGTCAGAAATTTACATCGAACAAGATCCTCCCGAATTGCACTCTGTGACCTTTGCATAACATTTTCATCCAAATTTTGGGCAGAGATATTTTTGCAATCTGCATCACCATTTAAACATTCCCTTCCAATGGATGCATTCATTGCATAAAAAGAATCTAGTGCCTCTTAGAGAATCCTTTTCACAACCTGTTCTGAGTCATTCCCTTCATAGATTATGTAATCCCTATTCAAATTATAATCAGAAATTTGTGCGGAACGTCTTAAAATCTTTGCACATACACTATGAAAGGTCCCAACCTTGTTCTGAAGGTGCAGGTGTATATAATAGTGCCTTTAATCAAAAAAAAAAAAAAACACTGAGTAGAGCAATTTCCGAAATCTGTTACAACAGCCCCCATGCCATCACTGTGCAACATTATAACCTCATTCATTCTTCTGGCTATATGTATTATGAAAAATATATTATAGCATCACATTGGGCAAAACTTACAAACTTAGTTTAGTTATCATGAGAAATTCGCCCAATAAAAATATCACCTTGCAAAATTCACCAATTGGCTAAATTTCACCCATAAAAAATTCTTTAGCAGTGGGATCAATTTTTTGAATTTGTTTTTACAACATCTTGCCCAGGCTTTGGCGAGATGGATTGAGTCTGCCTTGCCCTAGCTTACTTCCGTAGCAGTAGGCACCAACTTGAACCTGACCATAATTGTCATGGAAAATAATGAAAGTGTGACAACTAACCTAACTTGCTCCATATAGTCATGTGAACTAGTAAGCCATATATACAAAAAGGTTTAGGAAGGAAATCTTAATAAATCTAACCTCCAAATATGCTCTAGTTGAGAATAATATAGGAAACCGTCATATCTAAAAAATAAAGAGTAGCCCATATCCAAGCTATAATAGTTCTCAATCCAAACATTCCCAATGACTATCACAAAGTTCTCCCAAACAGCATAAGAAAGTGGATGCACAACTGCTTTTCTTAGAACGCCAAGATCTATTCTTGTCACTTTCTGTCTCTACATTTAATAAAAGTGGCAGAAAATCTAATTTCCAGAAATTATGTAGGCCAGAGACTTGCCATGTGTTACAACTTGGAGAATGAGAACTATTTAGTTACATCCAGTAAAATATATGACATATCTCAAAACTGGATAGCTAAATCTGATCTGAAAGTAGCAACATCTGACAGATTGAAAGGCTTATTGGCCTCTTGAAAAGATACATGACAACATCGATTCCATAAAAAGGAAATGCCCGGCCTGCCAAACCATCCACCTGTCCCCCCTTAAAAAATATTTCAATGAAGCGGAGCAATAAAGAGAAGGATATTCTGTAATCCATTTCTAATCTTCCAGTTGAAGCCAGGGCAGTGTGCTAGCTCTCGATGCTTACGTAGGCAGGGGAATCTCGTGCCTCTGTCCTACAGCATCGACATATGTAACTCTTGATGTACACACATTGATATTTAATTTGATATATGATGTGTTCTAAAAAGAATAAAATAAAATACATAGAATGACTTGTGACTCAAGAGGAACAAAGAGGCCAATGGTAAGGCCAAAGAGTGCAAAAGAAGCCACAGTTTGGGGCAAGTGTCATTGCCTGAGCATCACATGTTTGAGCATGCATTTATATTGGAACTGCTATCAAATTTGAGAGAAAAGACAGCAGTCTAGAGAAGATTCCCTCAACCAGAAAGTGACGATGAACCTCAGCCACATAAAAACAGAAGATCCCAAGAATTACTATCCATTGTTGGAAACACATTGGCATCAGCAAAAAATCGCCAAGGGTCTGGAATATAACGTATCAGCGACATCAGTGAAAAAATCGGAAAACTGCAGCAAGCATTAAAGAAATACAAAATAAATACATTTTTTCAATTTTTAAACGTATAACTCAACAACAACATCAAATAAACACATTGATACATAAATATGAAAAAAATCGATATATATGATGTAGTAGATGCCAAATCAAAAATGATACATCAAAGTTGATTATGAATCGGAACCCTAATAGTTGTCCAATCAAGCATTGAAAAGTAGACAACCAATACAAAATCACATCAAATATATAAATGTATCCCATCATCATGAGTCATCTACAATCACAAATCTAGCAACAAGCTAGCAATTCCCTCTCCCCCTTTTATGGAAAAAGGTCATGGCTCATTTGCAACTAGAAGGTCCTGCATCATCTGTCTAACAACAATTGGTGGGTGTAGCTATATCAATTTGTGTAGAAGGTGGTGTTGATGGTGCCACATCACCCTCCATGTTGTCAAAGTGCTCCTCTGCCCCCCACGCTAATTGTTCCTCCCCTGCTCCCTGCTCTTGCTGCTACTGCTCCTCCTCTAACCACTCAAGTGCCTCCTCCATAATCAATGCCGTGTACTCCACCCTCCACTAAGACAATATGTTGATGTTGTCTACATAAATGGCATCCACATTAGGTATTTTCTCAAGTTGTCTCACCCACATTCAAAGATTGTAGTGGACATAAACCAAATCATTCAGAGGTTGAAAATCCAACCTATAAGAGGGTCATAATAAATTTAATGAATCTTGAGGGTCATAAATTATAATAATTGTAATTGCTTAGTTTAAGTGCTAATTTGTTGCGCTTCTTTGAGTGTATTTTTTCAAATACACTCCAATTGTGCTCGCAACCTAAAACGTTACAAGTTGGTCTTACCACCCAAATGGAAAAATTCCAAAAGAGTGGTGCTTTTGCACCATAATTTCGCCACCAAACGTCTACAACAAATAAGGTAAAAAAGAGGATCACATTTCATTATAATGGAAAATAGGAAATAAAGAAAACATAATTCAACTTCCAAATAAAACATGTAATTAAAATTCTAAATTCTTATGGATTGTGTGGCATCAAAATACTCCTTTCTTGGACAGCGTCGGTAAAGCCAAATAATCCGTTGGCATAGATCTCCATCTCACAATTAATGGTTTTGCAAGCTTCTTGATCAAGTACCATCCTATGAAGACATGTACAGAACCTTTTCGTAACATCACCATCAAAATCAAAGTTACATGAGTAAGAATAGGCAGGGTTGAGGACAAGTATTGCTACATGAATGGGACGATAGAGCATCCCAGACCATCGACTATCACCCAAATCCCAGATTTTCATGTATTTTTCATATCTGGGGTACCCTTGACCACATAATAAGATCAGATAATTTCTCTAGCCCTATCCATGACCTCATAGAAGTAGCCAATTGCAGGCTTATCCCATCAACAAAGCGGAAAACCTTTACCAAAGGTTCACTAACCATGCATACTTCTTGCACTCCTTCCTAGAAGGAATCGTATACACTAGTTTAACGATGGCTCCCCAACCTTACTTGTGATAAATGCACAATCGAGCCACTCATCAAAAGCAAACATCTGCTTTGACTCAAAATAGCATTGGAGCGTAAATTGAAGAGAAATTAAGCTACTTGGCAAAATGTGTGATTGCAGGATGCAACAACTCCCTGTTTTGTGAATGTCCTCATGAGGCTAAGAACAAATGCATGGCTCTATATGAATTTTGTGATGTTCCTAGCCTAAACAATGACCTCCTTGATGAAAATTTTGCCCACATTCTCAAGCATCAAATCAATGCAATGGATAAGACATGGGGTCCAAAACATTGTGGGGTGCCTCTCCATTAGCAACTTGTAAACAGCCACATAATTAGCTACATTATCTATTATTATTTGCACCACATATTGCACATCAATCTCTTTGATAAACCCATCCAACAATTCACAAAACAATGCCACATCTTTAACATGCACCAATGCATCAACAGATTTAATAAACATTGTACCCCTAGAACAATGTACAAAGAAATCAATAAGGGTCTTACATTTCCCATTTATCCAACCATCGGACATCATTGTGCATCTAATGTCCTCCCATGACTTATTTAGGTCCTCCAATCTAGTATTGTATCATTATTTTCCACTTGAAAATTTGACCCCCACAACTCCTCGTAGGTAGGGCACTTATACCCAGGGCCAACAATAGCAATAGCATCACACATTGACTGGAAAAATGGATTGTTGGTCTTTGTAATGCTCAAACGTATGTCACTCCAAAATAGGCACCTTCCCACAAGTCCATCTACTTCTTGCTCCTCCTTTTTTCTAACTATTGACCAAATGGAAGGTTGTGCTCCATCTTTGGTTCTTAAAACAAAGACCCTGTTTGCTTCTTGCTTCTCCTTTTTTTTTAACTATTGACCAGATGGATGGTTGTGCCCCATCTCTGATACTTGGAACAAAGAAAGGTGAGATCCACATGGAAGATGAACCTGTGGAGTCCCTCTCACTGCCTTGAGTCCCAAATATGCCTATGGTTCTTGAGGATATAGCCACTCCATTGACGGCAAGTTCAACTTTGAAAGTGACTGCCTCTTTTTATCCTTTTCATAAATAGTTTCGTGGGCAGCTCACGTAACCTCTAGGGATGACTTACTACAAACCCAAACCTCATGCCCTGTAAGTCAAGCCAGGTGGTATTTCAACCAGCTAACCCCTCCTACCATGAACTACCCACACAGTTTACAAGTCAATCTTTGTTGGTTCGCCCCATTTTCAGGTTCATCATACCACCAAAATGGGTCCAAAGCCCTCAACATATTGGCAAGTCAATACTCAACTTCCAACTTCAAAACTAGGGAAAAAAACCCGGAAAAAATGAACAGCAAACTCTGCTGGATAAAAAATAAAAAAACAGCTTGCTGGTAAAATTAAAAACAGGACTATAAATTGTTCTATGAACCATGACAAATGATAATAAGAGGCAAGCAACCTACACTTTGAAAACCCTACATAAATCTGGAAAAAAAAACTAGTTAAGAGAATGCAATTTGAAAACCTGGGATTTGCGAATATGAAAACCATAGGTAGGAATCCATCCCCACTCCTGTAAACAAGACTTTGATGGTGATGAGAATGATGGTTTGGTCCTCCTAAGATCAGTTGTTGATGGTGGTAAATGCCTTCCCTCTCATTCCCCAACAGCAGCAAAGACAATTGAGTTTAAAAATTAAAAGGGTCAAAATCGGCACAGATTATTTCCATCGTGGTGCAATTTTTTCAGAAAAAAACACGATTTTTTCCAACTCTTGCAATTATTTTCAAGAGGCAATTTCTCATTTAGGGTTTAGCATTGTGAAATGTCGTGATGTTACTAATTTTTCGGTGATTTTTTCATCTATGTTTCTATCCATTGGTGATGTCAACCTCTAACTGCTGAATAATGGTTGGTGATGTCAGCCTCTAACTGCTGAATAATGGTTGGTGATGTCAGCCTCTAACTGCTGAATAATGGTTCAGCGTCAGAACCTGCATACTACAGACTAAATATTTTACTTGCGACAACTCTATTAAGAGTAACATCTAAAGATGAAAATCTTAGCAACCTAAGGGGTACATTATTGCCATCGATTGTTCCAAAACTATTCAAATTCAAAATATGCAAAGAACAACATGGTTGGTTCCAACTTTCTAAACCACACCCATGATAGCTTGATTGGCATAACTCCTGCAAGCTTGCCAAAGCGCTTGTTCTTTAATGGCACTCATCTGTTCTATCTCTTGTCAAGAATGTTAAATACGTAAAGGCTTAAAACA
>ML873260.1:0-12608 GCA_009831015.1 Picea engelmannii | reverse complement strand
TTCCAACTGTGGAAGCCTACCATCTACTTGTATATCAACGAGTTCAAGGGCGCCAAGCCGTGCACTGGGTTGAATCAAATGTTTATCGATTTGAGCCGGGTCCACCCTGTCCATCTTGGAGATTTCTGCTGAATTTCTCTCATCCTCCTCTTTTATGTCGAGAGAAATCCGGTCTATATTTATCTGCCTCAGCGCCTCTGTGTCGTCTCCAATATCTATCCCTATCTTCTCACCATTTATATTATTGATGGCCTCTTCTAACAAATTTGTCACTTTTTGAGCCTGCTCTTTGCTTAAAGTAATATCATGTTCCCAATTCTTTAACAAGATATTACCTCTGGTTTGTTCGACAATGGTGAGCCCGGGAGACCCTGAAAACCTGTTGATGGTCACTATCACTGCCTCTTGGAAAGCGACTCGAGCGGCCTCTGCATTCCTTTCCTTGTTAGTCAGATTCTCGGAGATTTGCTGAATCAACAAGCAGTCTTCTCGAATCTCTCCAACTTTGTTTAGCAGGCTCCTTTTAGCAGAGGAGATCCTGCTCCGAATATTGGTTTCTCAGGATTTAATGGTCTCGACGTCCATTGTCTTGCTTTTTGTGACTCCCAACTAAGTCTGCAGCTATGTAATCATATCTCTCTGCTGGCCCGATTGTACCCGACCATCTCGGATTGTAGAATTCGCTTGTTCCAGCTTGGTCTTAAGGACTTCAATTTCTTTCTTGTTGGCCAATTGGGCGAACTCGATTTCTCCACTTACTTGACTCCTCGCGCTTTCTGCTGCCGAAGCCACCCTAGCCTCAAGAGTCTTGATCAAGTGATTTTTTGCTTTGAGCTGCCTTTTTAACATTTCAACTGAATATTGATTTGCCATTGCGTATGCTCCTAGCATTCCTGCGATTTCAATGGAAAACTCATCCTTCTTTTTATTTCTCCCATCGGTCATCACTTTGAATTTCTTAACAGTGGACTCCCCTTCTTGATAAAATTCACGCTTTACCACAACTTTCCTCTTTCTATCGAAGAAGAATTCGTTAGGAGGGAGTTCCTCTGCTGTTATAGGTCTCAACTCTTCCCCAAATATCCATCCCTCGCTAATGTCTCCCTGTGCCGACTGCAAGGGTGTGACAGAGGCAATGGGTTGCCCAATCTGCTTCGCACCCTTCCCTGGTGTGCTGAGTGGATCTTTCTCTTTCACGGGATCAGAGGTCTTTGTTCTCGCCTCCAGATTCTGAGTTTCTAGTGGGTCTGTGTCTTTTATTTCCACCTATGGACTATTCTCTTTGGGAGGATCAATATTCTCCTTTTCTATTTCGGGATTTTTCTCCTGTTTAGGGCTCTTCTCCTTGTCTGGATTTTTCTCCTGTTCGGGGCTTTTTTCCTTTTCGGGCTTCTTCTCTTGCTCTCCTTCCTGACGCTTTTCGGGGTTAGAGGTTTGCCCCTCAGAAATTTTGGCTTCCCTTTCTTTATCCTTAGGAAGTCCCAAACCCCCCAGCACAACGGGGAGGCACCTTTTTCGATGCCCCTGAAATTTTAAAACAGAAGCTCTGTCTTCGGGTGCTAGGGACCCAATTCGAAATTGCACCTCTGAATAGGACCTCGCCCCTCAGAAAACATCATCCGAGGGCGAATGTTCATGTTTGAACCTTTTTAATCCACAATTGCCCAAATGGGTGCTTATGATTCTCTGCGGATCATGCTTTTTGTACTCAATGTAGGCTAGGCTCAAGTCTTCCAAGGCTGCAGCCTCCGCCTTAGCATGTCCAAAATCAAATAATGAATATGAATTTAGCCGAATAGGGAAAGATGGCCATACCTTCTTGGCTGACGCCTTGAGTTCTTTGCTTACTCCGTCGATTACTGTCTACCGAGCAATTTCGCAACAGGCCAGCTTATCGGGAATGAACAGCGGTAGTGCCGAAGGAGGAACATCAGCTCCGGACACTCTCAAATAAGAGAATTCTTCTTCTACGTACCAGTCTGCAATATGGATTAGATTCTCGGCAATGCTATCCAAGATGCGGGGTGGCAAAAGACCAAAAATGGTGACGTGCAGGGGCACCATTACCCAGTTAAAAATCTCATAAATAAACTTGTTTGCATTATTTTCCCACAGCTTATCGTGGTACTCATGAATAGTTTTTTCCTCGGTTGGACTCCAAGCCCAATTCATTAAAGGGAAGGGCGTCATGGAGCAAATTGCGTCCATGATATACGCAGACATGAAGAATCCAGATGCCTTCCCAACTGCTTTTTTCTCCTGGTACTCTGTGATCCTGTTGAACAAACTATCGGAGAGCATTTTTGCCCAATTGAAGGAGGAACCTTCTGCTACCTGATAGATGAGAGATACCCACTGGACGTAGAAATGTGCGGTATCCTCCCATCCGAAAAGTCGACAAGCCATCATCGCCACATATAAAAAATTGGGCTCCAATGAAGAAATTGAATACACACCCTTGTCATTCACTCTGAATGTCACAGAGCACGACACCCAATATTTAATCAAGCCTGGCAGGGTTCTGTCAAATTCTTTGCACTCTTTCTCTTTGAATTCTGCCAGGAATTCTTGGCCATATGTATATTCGAAATTTGCTGGGAGCTTATACATAGACTGGATATGTTCAGGCCTAAAAGTCCCGATCATGGCCCGTCGGTCATTCACGATAGTTCTGGTAGGCAGGTCGACGTGATCCAATGCCCATCGGATCATGTCGTAGTATAGGAGCAACCGAGGTCTGGTTGCGATCAGGTGCATCCCCGACTGAACAATTGTCTTGTACTTAGTATTCATGTCGTCCTTCACAACATCAAGGTTATAGTCATCAGAATCTAAACAGTTCACCAGCTCGGATTGTAGAATGTTTGAAATAGACGACCAGGTGGATACTGAGCCGCTAGTCCGAGGAAAAGTATCGGAGACATTGTCTGGACCCTATGCCGCAACCTCGACATTTGATTTCGCTGCTCTCCTTGGTGCCATGGCTAAAGCTTGTTTCTTATCTCTTCTGCAATATACCCGTGAATACATGCAGAAATGAGTATCCTCGGGGGAAGGCGAGTTATATGCGCTAATAAGAAATGTTTAAAAATAAAACGAAATCTCGTATATATTTGAAAATCATGTACCTTTGACATAAGTGTGTCAAATCGCGAATAAAACCAAATTTATTGAAAAATCTGATCTTATTTCTTTCAGGGATTTACCCTAATTTCTCATTTATTGTCATCAATATTAGGCGGCTCCACAGGTACTCGGGTTATGGAGTGTAAGTATATACCTCGCGAAGTGTGCCAACCTTGAGGCACGGGGCATATTTCATTAAATTTGAAATTACAAATCTTAACGACTCAATTAACTTCCTCGCCTTTCGTAGCATCATGAACTTCGTTTTCGTATTTTGACCCTTTAATTCGTGAGACCGCAAGGGCCGATTTTAATGTAATAAATGGTAATCGTGATTGGTGGATCCTTAATGATATGATTAACTTAATCGCCATATCGTGACTCGAGAATTCGAAGACAAATTTTTAGGAGAGTGATATGCCGAGTCGCGATATCACGATGTGGCGACAATCAAGGGTTGAATTAAGAGAAGGAAATCTTAGATTAGGCGATTAATTAATCTCGCTATGATTATGTCGCAACTTCGCGCATCAGGGTTTTGGACACCTTAACTTTGTGAAAGGAAGTGCCGAGCGGCGATGTGTCGAGAACCAAGTTTAACCGTGGTTAGCTTTTTACCCTCGGTTCTTGACTAAGGTTATCTAAAGGTTATCGCATTCTCGGCTCTCGAGGTTGTAAAAACAAAAATTTAGGGTCGATGAATGCCGAGGCGCGAAACCCTGATGATGTCTAAACAAAGGTTGAAGGTTTTATATTATTCTTAGCCTTGGACAAAAATTAGAACCGAGTTCGCATTTTCGCGACTTGGGATTTGTGAATTAAAAAATCAAAGTGTCCGACTTGCGATTGTAGATGTGGGTCCACAATGACCAGAGGGATTCCTACGAAACATGCGGAGGCACCAGGGAGATGAGGCAGTGGGAGGAGAAGCAGAGAGAGTCCTTTAGAATGTGCAGGGCAACCTGTCATGTTTGACACAGAGGATTCCTATGGTTCAGGTGGAGGATCTACCTTAAGCCATGCAGAGGCAGGTTGTCGGTGTACCTATAGCATGGGTACGACTCTTCTGGCATCTCACAAATGTCGTGGTTTTCTATCATGAGACTCATTCAACACCATATACGTAGATGCCATGGGACATGTATATGAACTGTATATGTATTTTGAGGGTTTTAGCCCCAATTTTGTAATATAAAACACCATATTTTTTGGAAATATATAAAGAGGGATCTTTGGCTGTACTTATATCTTACAGTGTGTACATTGATTTAATGGTTTTATTTTCTTTATTAATGTAACAAATGCAAATCTAAAACATAATTAGCATAGGCATCAGATACATGATTAGAGCTTCTAGGAATGTGAAAGTATGTAATAAAATCAAATTGTCGTTCTAAAAGACGTACCCATAGGAATCGACGGAGTAATGTCGGATCACGCACACGGTAACGACCGTTCAACTGACATACAACTAACTGAGAATCTAGGTGCACCTCTAGAGAGCGAATACCATGTGAGATAGCATCGCGCAATAGTTCTATGACGACGCTATATTCAACCACATTATTCATGGATGGCCCTAGGCATATGCCACATGAAGACACCAGCAGACCCTTGGGTGAGTAAATCACCCAAGTGGTGGAAGCTAAGTTCCGTGTATGACGACTGGCTCCATCTGCGAATCCTACGTAGACCAAAGACTCCATTGAAATCTGCCAACAAAAGGGAAAACTCAATAAGCAAGCCAAAGACAAAAAGAAAAGGGGAAAAGGTGTATATACACTAAATTTACATTAGTATACAAAGGGTTTCTCCCAAGCCCAGGGCTCACGCGTAACACCTTTTCAAGTAGAGCCCATTTTTGGGCTCAACCAATTTATTCCCTTCATAATCTTCCAATTCACAGGCTCCTTTTTCTAGAACACATCGCACGATATAAGGATTGTGCCACATGGGATTAAACTTGCCTGCCCCTAGCGGTTCTTTGGATTGGTCATACAAGAGGACCAAGTCACCCTCGACATACAACTGGGGACAGAAAGACTTGTCATACTGAACCTTGACACGTTTCTTGTTTTCCTCGATAGTCGTAAAGGCGTCCCGACGCTGCTCATCAATACTCTCTAGGTGTACAAGGCATCGCTCTAAATCCAAAGTTTCAGGTAGGAGATCGATTGCCAATTTGAGAGAAGGGATTTCGCATTCAACAAGAAGTATCAACTCCACACCGTGTACTAACTGAAAAGGGGAAAAACTGGTGGTAGTCTTAACCGAGGTTCGGTATGCCCAAAGTGCGGGATATAGCATGATGTGCCAATTGGAATTGCTCTGACTGGCATTTTTTTTCAAGATGGTCTTGAGAGACTTGTTAACGACCTCTACTTTTCCATTTTCTTGGGGATAATAAGGAGACAAGTGATCATGTCTAAACCCCAGCTTAGACACTAGTTCTATCATCATTTCATTTTGAAAATGACTGCCATGATCAATGCAAACTCACTCGGGATACCGAACTGGGTGATAATTTGGTTGAATACGAAAAACGCTGCAGTCTTCCCATCGAATTTCACGGTAGGCATGGCTTCGGCCCACTTGGTGAAGTAGTCGACAACCACGATAATGTGTTGATGCCCCCTAGTTGAAGTTGGGTTGCAATCAATGAAATCTACTCCCCACTTGGTGAAGGGACCGAGGGTAATGACTGGGGTAAGAGGGGCTGGGTGTGAGCACATTTGCCTAGTGAACACCTGGCAGGGGTGACACTTCTTAACCACTTCAATGAAATCTTTAAATATGGTGGGTCAGAAGTAACCAGCTCGCAATATTTTTTGGGCTGTCGCAAGCCCAGATAGATGACCACCATAAGCCCCTTTGTGGCAATCATTTAGGACTAACTCAACTTCCTCATGAGTTAAGAAACGATGTAGGATACTATCTATTCCTCGACGATACAAAGTGTCACCGACGATTGTATACATTTTGGCTTGGTATCTAACACGCCGTCGATCATCTCGTGAGAGATGCTGCGAGAACTTCAAGGTTTGAAGATATAAAACAATATATCCATACTAGGGGTCAGACAATGAGATGAGGAAAATGTGTTCATCTGCAAAAAAATCGACATGAATAACATCTTCGTCTAATCATGGGAAATCAGATATTAACTCTGCAAAAACTAGTGATTTCTTGGACTTGGCCGAAGCTAAGTCGAGATCAAATTCTTGTAAGATGAAAATCCATTTATTATATTTCTCACCTATGATACATCTAGTGAGGACATATTGAAATGTATTAACATTGACAACCACAGTAGTTTTGCAAAGCAATATATAGTGTCGTAAACGTTGGACCACGTGAACGACAACCAAATATAGCTTTTCAACGTGCGAGTAATTACGCTCAGGGCCGACCAAATTTCGACTGAGATAGTAGATGGCGTGCTCGTGGAGCTCATCATCCTCTTGAACTAAAACCATACCAATGGTCTCTTCATATGCGATGATATACAACAAGTAATCTCTACTGTAATCAGGAGATTTCAGCAGAGGAGATGATACCAAGGATTTCTTTAAAGTGTCGAAATACTGCTAGGCTCACTCATCCCAGATAAATGAGGTGTCTTTCTTCAATAGGCGCATGAAACCCTTAGTGATATTGGCATAATTCACAATAAAACGATGCAAAAAGTTATCTTTCCCCTGTAAACCTTGAAGCTGTCTAATCGTGCGTGGGGGAGGCAACTGAAGTATTGCCTCAACCTTAAGAGGATCTACCATGATCCCTGTCTCGGAGACTGAGAATCCTAAGAGACGGCCAAATATAACGCAAAATATGCATTTATGAGGGTTTAGCCAAATTCTATAGTAGCGACATCTTTCAAAAACTAGTCGAAGGTGCGTAGCATGATCCACTCTCTTGTGAGAGTGAGCAGCAAGATCATCGAGGTAAGCTTCGACTATGTGTTTGAGATCATGAAAAGCGAAAGTCATGGCTCGTTGGAAGGTTGCTCCAGCATTTTTTAGGCCGAAAGGCATTTTTCGGTATGCAAAAGTGCCCCAAGGACATATGAATGTTGTCTTATGTTGGTCTTTGGGTTTGATTTGGATTTGGTTATATCCTGAAAATCCGTCCATAAAAGAAAATATTTCACTTCCTGCACACTCATCGAGAATCTGATCAATGAAAGGCATGGGGAAGTTATCTTTAGGACAGGCCTTGTTCAGGTCGCGAAAGTCCATACACACACGGATGGTTCCTTGCTTTTTATTCACATGAACAGGGTTGGATACCCATTCGGTCAAGGGAACTGGGTAGATGAAACCAACATTAAGTAGCTTCTCTACCTCTGCCTTAATAGCGGGGGCCTTCCTAGGATTAACAACTATAAGACATTGTCGAACAAGTTTAGCATTCTGGTAAGTCCTAATCTCATGTTTGACAATCTGAGGGTCGATCCCTGACATCTCTTCATATGACCAAGCAAATATGTCTCAAAATTCTTTGAAGAGGTTGGTGTAGATCATAATCTCTTCCGGCGAAAAATCTGCACCTATATTTACATTTTCAATATTGCCAGGGGTACGAGAGATATCAATCGAGATGGTAGGAGAAATACTCGTCATATTTTCTTCAGCATAAATTCCATGTGTATCAAGTGGAACTACGGCGTGAACAACTATCTCATTCAGGGTAGACCGAAAATCCTCTTGCTTAATTCTTTCAAGACTTGGGAGAAAATAAGATCTATGATGATATTGTCCCAAGGTCTCTCAGAAAAATTCATGGCTTCAAGGATGGCTTTGTCTGAAGGAAAAGTATCATCCAAGAAATCAAGTGAACAAGATAATGAAGTGGCCCACACATGCCTAAGAAAGAAGTCCTCCTCGACCGTCTGTGAGGGAACAAAATTGGAATCAATGGAAGAGTCAAGGATAGCTTGATATACAATCTCTACTGCCGATAGTGGCATAGACATGCTAGCATGTGACTAACCTTCAATCAATGAAGTTGGAGAAGGTAGGGTCGAAGGATCACTAAAATAAGAAGTACAGAAAGGAACAAACCTCTCTACTGGACATGGCGTAAACATGGTGAATTGGTGCCGAGAAGTCAAAAGTACCCATGAGGGAAGAATACATTCTGACACTGATATTCTTAGTTGCCAGCTAAGAATTATCGACCATAGGGATCGATAGTCCAACAGATGCATTTGGACTAGAATATGCAAATGATAACTGGTCGATCGTCATGATCTCCCCCTGATGAGGAAAACAAAGTGTGCAGACAACAAACGATACGACGACGACCATATCATAGGTCCAATTGCGACCTAGTAACAGGTTATAATTGAGAGGTGCATCAACTACCTCTACTTCCACCTCTACCATCTTCCCACCTAACTGGACTAGAAAGGCAGGGAGAATACCATGAGGGTGGAAGGAATGACCGTCGAATGCAGTCAACATGGTCGACGACTTTGAAAGGGTTGGAGAACCGATAGTTTTCCAACAAACTAAGGACATCACTCAAGTGACAACACCTTCATCAATGACTACTCGTTTGATGGTATACTTAGAATACTCCATGTGGATTTGGAAAGCCACATGGTAGGGTAAGTGAGGCTTCACATCCGTGACATCAAACTTGATGACTTTCGAGCCACTAGGTTCTAGAGCTCCTAAGGTAGAGAGTAAGGCATTCCTTTGTGATGGACACATCTGGAGTACCTCCAAATTAGACATCGTGCAGGGTGTTTGGCCCAGATCTTCAACAATAGAGTAGTTCTGCACGGCTCTAGCATTAGGGTTATGGGTAGAGCGCTTGAATACTCCTTTCGAAATATGAGGCGGTGGCTCTAGTTTCTCGATCTGTAAATTCGTCTCTGGAGGTGGAGGAGAAGATTCTA
This sequence comes from Picea engelmannii, assembly GCA_009831015.1. Classification (NCBI taxonomy): domain Eukaryota; kingdom Viridiplantae; phylum Streptophyta; class Pinopsida; order Pinales; family Pinaceae; genus Picea; species Picea engelmannii. The sequence goes on along the minus strand of ML873260.1, from coordinate 3,577 downwards.
GGCTGGTACTATCTTTTGAAGAGACATAATCTTGAGAGAGGGTGGCTATATCGATTTTTGCGTCGACCATATTGATACAAACACGGTCGCCATCTTGAGGTGGTGGGTTTTGACCCCCACCAAGCGCATTTTCGGTGTTCGAATAACTCAAGGCTAAGTGTTGGTTGTGTGGAAAAGGATTCGTTAGCACAACGGGTGGAATATTTAAAAGGCTCACAACCTCTGCAAGTTTGGGGAATAAGTGTGTAATGTGATCATCAGTACAAAGTTTACAAGGAAACTTAACCTTACACTTTTCTTTCTTGCCCTCTCCAGCATTATCATTATGTTTCCCATTATTATTCTTGTCCTTGGGTTTATTCTTCCCACCTTTACGATTATTTTGACCTTTCCGTTTATTCCCATCTGGTTGTTGGTCACCATTTGGGTTTTTCGATGATTGCACAGAATGTACATCTGCCGATTGGGTGGGTTTGGAGGATCTAGATGAAGCTGGTCCTCCGGCAGACTTCATTTCCAAGTCTGTGTACTTTACATTGGTGGACCCTACAATTCCATCGGCATGGGGCCCATGACTTTGTCTCGGATCATGAGTCAACCGCGATGCGTTGGGAAGAAGGTGGTATAACATCCCATACTGAGCATAGATCAAATCCAATTGCTGGACTCTAAAAATGGCTTCTTCCTTGCTAAAGATCCCAGAAGTAGCAATGTCCTTTGAAATAGGAGCATGCAAAGACTTTAAAAACCATTCTAAAATAAAGGTCGGGGGTATAGGAGTCTTAACTAACCGTCTTCGCCTACGCCATTCCTGGATATGGTCCGAAATGTGAGTGCCGGTACCCTGGTGTAAAGTTGACAAAAGTTCAAGGCCAACATCGTAATGAACAGGTAGTTGAAAATGGTTAAGAATGACTAGCACTAACTGATGAAATGACCCATATGTCCCCCTAGGTATCTCAATGTACCATTTTGATGCAATCCCTATAAGAGTGCGCTGAAACAATTGTAATCTAATAGAATCATGATTCAAAGAATTCGATGAGCACCAGAGGTAAAAATTAGTGACGTGACCACCAGGGTCCTCGCCATTCTTACCCTCAAAATTTGGAATGTATGACGAAATCTTGGTGGGGAGAGGGGGCCATGTGGGATCATGACTCACTGGGTTGTTCATTAGTTTATACAAATTTGGCAGATTAAGCGTGGCCATTAAGGGAATACAGGGTTACGACACCTGACCCCATCCTCCCGTGAAAGACTGAGTGTTAGGAGCTGCATTCCATCTAGGATTCTGGTAAGGACCAGAACCTTGTTCGAAATTAAAACATCCTCCTCTGGACGGATTCGTGAAAGATGGATTGAGCATCATTCCAACAGGAATTTTTTGATAAGGATTATGAAAATTTCCCCCAATTGGATTAGATCCAAACCGAGGGTTGTTAAAACTGTCCCCAACTGGATTAGATCCAGGTTGGGGATTTCCCAAAGCATAAGACTGACCTCCTCTGGGTGGGAATCCGGAGGATTGAAGTGGATTCGTTATGCCAAAAGTATTGGTCAAATTCGGCACCGAGGGGATATGGATATAGGGTGGAACTTGTATGCCAACTTGGTTGTTCCATCCAATCGTAGAAGGATTAGACCCGGGGTTAAGAAAAGCGACACTTCCTACATTAGGATTCACTTGGGGAACATGAGAGCTACCAAACGGGAAGGGAGTGTAAGGAGGTGTAGTGCCCCCAGGTCCAAGGCTAGAGTTATGGCCAGTAGCTGGGATGGCAGTTGAAAACTGCGAAGTGAAACTTGGAATACCATAGGAAAATGGACTAGAAGCCATGGGGATGGTATGAAAATTGTAACTCGACGAGTGGAAAAAACCCCCAAAAGGGTTAAAGGCAAGAGACGAAGCATTAACTATGGGCCGAACCATAGTACCGGTATAGGCCTCCGACACTGCATCTGTAGCGGCTTCATGTGTCGAAGGGGTGCAATTAACTATAGTGGGATTGGGAGTCGATGAACTCCCAGTGTTCTGAAGACTAGACTCAATACTCATCCTTGTGGGACCACAAGTCTGAAAAGTGGATGTGTGTGTACCACTCCTGATAACTCTATGCCTTTTAGAAGGCAATAGCTCGAAAACTGGTGGTAACTGTAAAAATTGACGGGACCTGCGAGGAGGCTGGTTTGACTCCACGACGACTTATGATTCTCAACAAATAAAAAGATATCCTAAGGACAACTAGTAATCAAAGAGCATACCAAAAATTCAAACGACCAATATGCATGCAAACGGGCTAAAGTGGCTGAGTGGCCTCCCTCGCTAAAGAAGGTATGCTTCGTCCAGGAGGGACTTGAGACTCCCTGCTAAAGTTTGGAGGTAACAAAATCAGTTATAAGTGCCCTCATAGGCTTAACAACCAGTCGATTAGATCCCCCCGGAGAGGTAATCTTCCGTAAAGGTTGTGTGATGTTCGACCTCTATATGACTCAGGATACAAGCATAATAACCCCTGGAAGTAACCTATGAGAAACCTAAGTCAAGAAACTAATCAACCACTGTATAACCGATGCACATGCAAACAGTCGTAAGTCTGGATTACTGTATGGGTAGGGTAGAAAATCCCAAAACCTTGAAAGTACCGTCTCTCATAGAGTTATGGATACTAGCAAGATCCCCAAATACGAATAAATCCACAGAAATATCTCTGACGCTAGGTGAGTATCCAGGGGTTATCCCTTCAACAAACTTCGCACAACCTCGTGCTTAACTCTAGTGTGAGCGGAGCCTCCTGATATTACCTATTATACAATGGATTTCTCAATTCCCTGTCTTAGACACATATGTTGATTTAATTGCCTTGGAGAAGTTTACTCACAAAATCCTATTCCAAGGCACTAAATCCTAGGCTAGTTTGTGCACCCTAAAAAATAAAATCGTTACTAATCAATTTTAGTTTAAAGCATAAATTTTATTGGCTGTGAATACTCAAAAAGGTATGGAAATGAAACTCATGGTGTTATGACTCAGCAAGAAAATAAATATGGATATAATGCAAAGCTTGTCTTTAACTTTTTAGTGAATGATATGCTAAATAAAAACAATGCAATTTTCAATTTTAACTCTGTAACTCAGCAGTAAAATGCAATCTTTCGCTAAATGTGATAAGCTAATGATAAAGGTTCCAAGACAAAAATACCAACCAATGAAAAATGCCCATTTTTTTGTATTTTTAATTTACTAAAAATAAAATGCATGGAATGATAAGCCACCTGATATATAAATTCTGCTGTGTATAAAAGAAATCACTTGAGCAGAATACCAAGCAACTAAGCAGACAACCCAACTACCGAGGACAAATAAAAAACAAAAAACAAAGAGAAGGACTCTGCCTAAAAATTCAACTCCAAACAGGGTTCCTGTCATCCCAAATAATCTCAACATGCACTACAGAGACCTAAGAAGCCTCAGTAATCCTCAAAACCCACCCAACAGTCACTAAACCAAGCAAACAAGAAAGAGGAAGTGGTATACATGACTGTTCAGGAGAAAAGAGCGTATATACGCTTCTTG
>ML873259.1:7048-19342 GCA_009831015.1 Picea engelmannii | reverse complement strand
TTGGGAAGGCTAAAAGTCAGGAGGATGCATTGGAGGAATGTTCTGTAGAGATGGTTTCAGAAGTTGCCAGTGATGTTGACTATGATTGCAATGTTTATGAAGAAGATGAACCTGTTTCTTATACTGGGAAGATGATGGATGGGCAAGCAGATGATGATTCCCAATATGAAGATGGAGAATACAGAGACCGAAATTCTTGTGATTGGGATGAAGATATAGCAGAAGAACTGGAAGCTGAACGTGTTGACTATGGTTACTCTGATTGTAGAGATGCCGATGAACTTGGTGCTTCTGATGAGAGGGTTTCCACGTCACTTCAAGCTGAGAGTAAATGTAAAGGGGAGGATCCTATAGATACCGAAAATGTTGAACATGAAATGAATTGGAATGATGCACAACAGGCAGAAAGGGGTCAAAACTGCATTGATAATCATCAAGTATTGCAAGATAGGCAATTCACAGAAGCTATCCAGGCGAGCTCACACAAACAAGGAAACAATAAAGCCAATGCAGCAGCTTTGGACAGATCAGAAATAGAAGGTGCTAAATCAATCAAAATATTCGGTCAAGACAGTCAGACAGATATGGAGGTTAGGCAACAATGCTCCTTGGATTCACATGAGCCTACAGAACTGAGGAAAGTAAATAATCCATCCTCATCAAGGCAGAAATTTTCTGGATGGGATCAATTACCTGAAGGGTTTACGAATGCAGAAGAAGCACTCAAGAGTGTTGAAGAAAATAATGCAAAGCGGGGCCAAGGTTTTGGCTGGGCTGGACCCAGTCAAAGGTGCTTTCTGGGGCAGATAGGATCTATCGAAGCTATACAAATGGATAGAGCTAGGTATTTTGCTTCTGGAAGAGATGGAGTCTACCTAGCACGAATCAGGTATACACCTTTGCCTTTTTCATTCTTTCATATGCTTCTTTGTTTAGCTTATGCAATGTGTCTGATTTCATCTATCCTTGTGTCAATTAGGGATGCTGGTATTGATACAAGTCCAAGATTTCCTTCAAGGGGAACAGGCAGAGGAAGGACTGCTGGAAGAGGTGGGTCTTTGCACGGAATGCGTAGTAGAGGAAGGGGTGATTCCTGGATGGGTCCTCCAAATGGGCAATGGGGTTCAAGTAGGCATCATTCTCCAAACTATTATGCTAGTCCAACTGGATTTGGGTCTGTAGGACATACGAATGCTGCTGCTGTTGCTGCTGCCAAGGTTGAAAGCAATGGTTTTGTTGTGGCACCAGATGGAACCATAGTAAAAGCAAGTAGCTCAGGCCTTACAGCAAGGGGAGAAGTGTGCCCCTTGACAGGTATTGGTCGAAGTAGCCATGGGAAGATAATGGGAAAAGGATCCTTAGTAGAAGATGGGAACACAATGTTTGGAATGCAAAAGGGTATGGTACCTGGCAGAGACATGAGTGTGAGCCCTGATAGAGGAGTGACTATGGGCAGGGGCAGGGGCAGGGGCAGGGGCAGAGCTGGATTTGGTTCAACTGATATTGGTCCTCTGAGGCGAGGAGGCCCAGAAAGGTATGGAAGGGAATTGTTTGGTGGCAATGGTGGGTTGGATCCCTCCATGGTTGATTCTCATAGGTCAATCCAATCAGTTGATTATCGATTGGTAAGGAGAGATAGGAGCTTATCACCACCCCTTAGAAGGAGATCACCGACCTTAAAGAGTTCACTATCTTACAGATCTCGCTCACGTTCAAAGTCTTCTTCAAGGTCAAGATCACGCTCTCCGCGAATGTGGTCCTCTCCAAGAGGAAGAACTTTCAGTGGGATAGACGGGGTATCAGGATCTAGAAGACATAGCAGGTCTCCAAACATCAGGTCTGAGACAAGACTGGAGAGGCTGAAGTCTCCATCTCATCGGGTAGGAATTTCTCGACACAAAATGAGTTCATTACCATCTTCCAGAAGTCAACGTTCTCCTCCACAAACATCAAAATGGTCTAGTGACAGGAGGGATGTAGAATATATCAGGGATTATGATTCCAGGAGGCACTCAATTCTCACAAGGAGTCCACCACGTCGATTGTCTCCCAGAAGCATTAATAGATCTGGTTTGCTCGATTCTACTGGCAGATCAAAGCATTGTGAGTACTTGAGACCATTGCATTCTGGCAGGTCAGCAGAGTTTGGAAGTGACACCAGACGTGCACGGCGTGAAGAAAACGAAGTTAAGTGGAAGAGTTATGGTAATGGGGCAGTGCATTCTGCTAGGGCAGCTGATGGTGGCAGTGATATCAGACACCTAAGGAATGAAGAAGATGGGCTTAAAGCCCACAGTTCTCGATCGAAGGAGGCTGCTGATTTGCAGGCCAGAGGTAGCCCAAGAGCAGGTGATAAAGACATGGTTAGCAGGGCAGGAAGTGCATCTCGAAGAGAAAGTAGAGAAGATGACAAAACTGACCTGAAGTACAGCAGAGATGGCAGACCTAGAGGTAGTATCAAATCTTCAGGTACACGTGAACTTGATGATGATGTAGCACCAAGGCGAAGGAGGCCTTCGTGATTGATTTTCAGTTATGCTTTGCAGTTAAGTTTTCCAGATGGCTGGACGACTTACATTATGTTTACCCAACCCAATCTTGTAAAGATAATGAAAGCTTGTCCAAGAATTGTTTTACAAATTTTGATGAAATGTTACACTTCCATCTCATAGAGGGCCAAAACCCCAAAATTGTGATAAGTTACTTGAGTCCTTTTAGGAATGTTCATGTTAAGCACCAGTTACTTAGGTTGGTCTGCTAGTTGCTCTTGATATCATGTGACTGCCCGTCAGGAGCAAGGATCCTGTTATATGGGTTGAAACATTGAAGCTCGTCTTATTCCTGTTAGTGTCTTTGGTTCAGCTCTGTATATGCAGATCAGAATGAATCCTTTTTTTGAAGCACATGTATCTAAACAAATTTTCTGATGAGCTGCCAAGTCCTGTTGACTTTGATATCTTGGTCAAGTTGCACATGAACGATTTTATTGGAATTTGCACTTTAAAGTCACACTGTTGACCCCATCAGGCGAGTCCAACCCTGTGATACAGTTTTATTGTTTCCGCTGATGTTCAAATATCCATGTGAGGTAAAGATACGTGAGTCCCTTTTATGGTGTGTTGTGTATATTTTTCAAAACAATATATTTGCTGGGATTGTAAGACTGTTTATACAGACATTGAAGTAATCAGCTATATTTCCGAATTGTGGCTTATATGTGCAATGGTTTGTTGCATGCAAAAATCGAATATCACTAAATGTTTTCCAAATTTTGCGGCAGGTTATGGTATTCGAAATAATTTTTGTAGCCTTTTGCTTTTATAAGGACTTGGACACTATCACCAGATCGTCATTGTGTGGTTTAGAATGCTAAGAAATGATGCACGAGGGATAGGATGCATTTTGAGTGTAAAACCATGTTAACAGCTTCATTTGGGTGTCATGTTAAGCTCATATCCACCTAAATTTTGACTTATCTGCCTCCCACTCATGAATCTTGCCTTTTTTAACCGCTAAATATATCTGATAATGTAGAGACATATGAGACAGTAGCCATTTCTTTTACAAAAATTACTGTGGCCAAGTCAAAGTTTTGCCAAATTCAAAATCATAACATCCAGAGAGTAACAATTGAGAAGCTTCGAAATTGTTTACTTTCACGATGATTGTACAGTGGATATGCACCCTTATTGGCTCATTTTTGGTTAATTAAATTAACCCGTTTCACCCTTTATTCCATATTTGGATGTCATGTCCTCATTGCTCGCCTGCTCATTACCGTGGCCAAATTAGAAATAATCCAAAATGAAAGTTGAAATGTGGGGGATTTTTACATTTTTCTTTGATAAAATAATAGTTGCTATAAGTGTACTCTGTCTCTTTTATTGTATAGATGGGATAAGTGTACTCTGTCTCTTTTATTTTATAGATGAAAGTTGAAACGTGGGGGATTTTCACATTTGTTTATGGATATTCACATGATTTGCCCCAACTCATAACTTTTACTCTCCATCTTACCGGTCCAATGGAAGGTTGCATTCACTCTTTTTTATGCTGCAACTTGGGCACAGCGATCCAAATTCAAATAAGGCATTGGGAGCATATGTATGATGATTCCAAATTTTTCAGTCCTCATAAGGCCGAACACTCCAGGCAAAATCATCTTGTTTTAAAAATGATTGTGGGGGCTGGGCCAAGATCATCTAGCCATGCTCATCCATCTGACTCATGTACAGAAACCTTGTCACGGAGCTCAATATCCTTGATTATCTCTTCTATTTTTAAATCATTAGATAAGGCTATGTTTGGGGGCTTAATGTTTTCCACTGAACAGTCTGGCACAAGAAAGTGAAACAGGAGAGGTGACAGTCTCATCAAGCTGCGGATAAGAACTGCTAGCCAAAGTCTGCTTTTGGGTGTGAAGGCACTTGAATAGAAGTGCGCCAAACCAAGAACCGGATGTGCTGCCAAAGTTAGACACTGACGTCAGGAAAGCGAAGACAGTGCTTTCAGTGCCAATGGGACAAAGCCGGGCAGATAACAGAAGCATGGGCATTAACTGAAGCTTGGAAATAGCATCAGTCAAAGCTTCATCGCTTAAAACAAAAGCTTGATCTGGAATATGCATCCGAGGATTCATCCTTGACACAAGTATAATGTCAAGAAGCCCAATAAATGAAGATTTGACTTGAGGCCAGAGAAACATTTTCCTGAAAGTTTGAGATCAGCACCAATGGTTGAACCCAGCTACACCAATAAACATGGTCAAATAGCCTACTGGATTTACAAGTCCCATAAATTCTTCACTGAAACCAGGACCTGACACGGGGTCTGTGAACCAGAAAAACATGGCCTCAGAAATATCTGGGCACAAGGAACCCTGTGAAAGGTAAATGAACAGTGCAGGTTTTGAAAGGACAGGATCTCGCAGAGTTTGCCCAAAAAGTCTAAGAGTGCGCAACAGTGCTTCAAATTGAAAATTAAAAGCAAACGATTTTCTGAAAGGGTCAATGCTGCAACAATGAGCATAAGTGGTTCCACTGAAACCAAGACATAAAAACCTTGTGCTCCAAAACTGTGCACTGCTGCCCCAGAAACCCCACAACCAAAACCCTTTGTTGTCATACTGCATAAAAAGGATACTACATCCTCTTTCTCAGTGGGAGGGTCGTCTTGGTTTCCCATGTTGGAATTACTAGTAGACGATGTCTGACCCATTTAGTGACTATGATATGCCTGCAGCCTGGCAACGCTTTCATGTTCTTTACTTTGTGCATACATATAATTCTATACTTGTCATTATGTAAATGATTTCCCGGTGGAAGCCATCTTGATCTTCCATCGTTACTTTCTACACGAAGATCTTGACCATTTGGTGCAGTGTTCTGCAAAAGTGGAGAACTTGTGGAGCTACCTCTATCAATGGAAGTCTTCATAATTTGCCTGGCTGAATTATGTGCTTCATTTCCTTACCCCTCAACGTTCTATGTCCATGTACATCTCCATTATGAGCTGTGAAAAATGGCATCAAGAAGTTCTTGTCTATGGCAGTAAAAGTTGCAGTGCTCTTTCGTAACTCTTTTGAGTTTCATTTTCAGATTCTGACCAGAGCTTGAGCTAGTGGTTTCATCTGGAGCTCTGTAATCACTTTCTTCGTCTGAACTCTCTCCCAAAAGGACGCCTTGGCTATCACCAGTAACCTCCACAGTTTCAAGCATTGTTGCTGTTGACTCTCCAATCAGTAGGATCGTCAAAACAACAATAGCAGTAGTAGCTGTGAATATTGTCTGGCCATGACCATCCGGTAGCTCATGGATCAACTGTACAAATCGTCTTGAACAGATTTTGCCTAGATGACGAAGGCAAAAGTTGAGATTACTTATCACTACAAGAAACAAAGGTGTATGTACAGAGTGCAGAATGGAAAACAAAGTCTATACTATGAAATGCCTTTCCAAAATAGAATTGATGAATCTTTTAAAGAAAGAAATGGATTGTGATGAGATGGATGACAACCAAATGAACCAGATGGTAAAGGCATGTGATGAAGTTCCAAAACTGTTAACAACTGTCTTTGCATTTGAATATCTTCCCGCAATGTGCAAAGATCCATTTCTTGATTTCTAGCACTTGGAAATTCGACATGTGGATAAGAGACAAATAACGAGATTTTACAATAAATTTTATTTCAATTTAAATATCTACTATTTTATTAAATGGAGAAAATCCCAGGCGGTTCTGGCCCGTTCATGCTTCAGTCCCTTAACTTAAAGGGGCCCCAACTGTTGGAACTACTCATCAAATGATTTAAAACAAGCAACAAAAGGTGGAAAAAAATTACGAGAGAGGGGCGTCTTGCAAAGAAGAAGTAGGAGGGACGAAGCGAGGCTTGGTTTTGGTTGTGTCTAGCAGTCCAATGCTTCACTATCATTGATCAGTTCAATGTTCAACTTAGTTTTCTTTTGTTTTCTTTCTGCGCTTGACTATTCTATGTAGGAGTACAAATAACATTTAGAGTAGGTAGAGGTACATCTAGAGTAGTTAGAAGTACTTCTGGTCCGTGTTCTTGCAGGGACTAAAAAGCATCAGAAACTCTAAAGAGAGTATGGGGTTACATATAATAAATATAATAATAAAAGATCAACCTTCCGGCTCTGGAATTATTCCCTGTTTTGGTTTTATTTTTCTTATTTTATTTTGATATAATATTACCAAAACATGTTAATTTATTTGGATTCTTTAAATTAATTTCAATGCTTATAATCTCTTTTATTTCTTTTTGTTTATTTTATTAGTTTGACATTTTGTTTTATTAATAAAACAATTAAAAAGAAAAATATAATAAATATTTTTATTTCACTATTTTATGGTATTTCTGGTAAACACTAACATTAAGAAAAATATAATAAATATTTTTATTTCACTTTATGGTATTTCTGGTAAACACTATATTATTTTTTAGTTTATTTACTTTTTATTTTTTTTTTAGTTTATTTTATTAGTTTGATTTTTAATTTATTAATAAAACAATTAAAAAGAAAAATATAATAAATATTTTTATTTCACTATTTGTTGGTATTTCTGGTAAACACTAACATTAAGAAAAATATAATAAATACTTTTATTTAACTTTATGGTATTTCTGGTAAACACTAACTATATTATTATATTATTTTTAGATTATTTACTTTTTAATTTTTTGTTTAGTTTATTTTATTAGTTTGATTTTTAATTTATTAATAGCAATATTAAAAAGAAAAACATAATAAAAATTTTCATTTCACCATTTTTATTAATGGGGTTATTTCTTGTAAATACTAATTAAATTAATTTTAGTTTATTTAGTTTTCATTAATTTTTTTTTTACATTGGTACTATTAATTTTATACTAACTTTTTTCTTTAGAAAAAGCATTAATTTTACATTAAATTTAAATTAAAAAAAACATAATAATTTTTTTAAATTTTACATTAAATTTAAATTAAAAAAAACATAATAAAATTTTTCATTGCATCATGTTTATTACTTTAGGGCATTTCTTGTAAACACTAACTAAATTATTTTTAGTTTATTTACTTTTCATTGAATTTTTTTTTAGCATTTGTAATATTAATTTTATATTAATTTTCTGTTTTAATTTAAGTTTCATGCACAAAAACAAAAATATAAATAATTATGTTAGCGTCAGAGGTCACCCCTGGATTGCTTGCAGGAGCAGAGCCTGACACCCATCAGTTTAATGTCACGATTTGTTTATAGAGGGTTGATCAAATGGAGATAAAGACTCAAGGAGATATCATTCTAACTCGGGGACTGGGTCTGGTATGTAAAGAACAAAGGAGGTCTGAAATCCTAACTTCACCCAGTGGGTTGATTAAAAGCTGATCAGGTGGAAGACTTAGTAAGAAAGGTGAGCAAACAACTTCGAGTAGCAGGCTTTCGGTAGTTTGCAGAAGAAAAACTCTGAATGCAAGATCCGCTTGGTTCATGGTCTCAAGGCACTGAAAGGGGACTCGACTGGATCCTTCAATTCCAAGTCACTCAGCGCTGGGGAAATCACAAGAACTGATTAGAGACAGTGCAACTATTACAGTGATCCATTACAACATCATCCTATAATAGCTACAACTCGACTGGATCCTCCAATTCCGAGCTGTTCTAAAACAGTGTAAACAAAGACATGAAAGAAACTGGCATTCATAAGGCAAGAAGTCTCAAAAGTTCATACATAACCAAAGCAACAATGCTTCATTAAAACTTTACAACTGGGAGCTCAGCTCAACCATCGATCCTTACAAAAATCGTGAAAACGCCTACATATACTTGGGACAAAACCATAGAAGCCAATTCGAGACATCACAAGAACTGATTAGACACAGTGCAACTATTACAGTGATCCATTACAACATCATCCTATAATAGCTACAACTCGACCGGATCCTCTAATTCCGAGCTGTTCTAACACAGTGTAAACAAAGACATGAAAGAAACTGGCATTCATAAGGCAAGAAGTCTCAAAAGTTCATACATAACCAGAGCAACAATGCTTCATTAAAACTTTACAACCGGGAGCTCAGCTCAACCATCGATCCTTACAAAAATCACGAAAACGCCTACATATACTTGGGACAAAACCATAGAAGCCAATTCGAGACATCGCATTGAAGACATTACATCTGCATGTTTACTGCGCCTGCAGTCTCTGGACAGTCGTGAACTTCAGTCAGACGCAATCGCGCTCCAAAGGACCTGTGAATGAATTGACAAGCTTACAACCATTTTCTGGACTTCCATTTATGGAGGAAACGATGTTCAACCACCATCAACTGCCGCAATAACTGTTTCATTGAGATCGGGAAAGGCCCCGGTCGACTCTGTATCTACAGGACATGGAGGCCTTCTCATTCTGCCATTTGGATCTGTTTGGAGAAATCATGGTAAGACTAGCGGGTGGATGTGGAGGCCGTCGTGATGATTGGAGGACTTGACACGAAGTGGTGAACGGACGGTGACCAGGCAGGGGTAGTTAGACACGCTTGGTGTGGAGATGGGATGAGGAGAGGCCATGCGGATGGATGTGGCGGAGGGAGAACGATAGGGCAAACACGAGTGGAAGAATTTGTGGGCTTCAAAGTGTACGAGCCAGGTGGAAGGAACACAGGGGCCGGGAAGAAAATGTGGTTGGCATGACATGGGGATAGGACGTGGCGGCAAGGGATAGGTAATGGAGGTATGTGATGAGGCTTCGGGATTTTGGGGATTCGAGATTCGTGAGTTCGATATGCACGAACTCCTTGCCTCCGGGATCTCCGATATTTCGATGTGTGATGAGCTCCTTCTCCTAGGAGCTAGCCCCTACCGACAAAAACACGATCCATATGACCTGTCTCCGTGTGACCGTAGCCAAACCCCCCATCAGAGTTTCAGCGTTCGCGATGACACGGTGTTTGTGTCCACGGGACTCGCGACTCCCCGATCCCCGATGCGCCTTCCGTGCTAGCCCTTTGACTAGGCCCTGGTTCAAGTGACCATCATCATATGCCTTGGACCATACTTTCCATCGGGATTTCGCGGTTTGCGATGTCAACGAACACGCACCCTCCGGACTCGCGATTTCCCGATCCGCGATGGCTCATGGCCGTTGACCTGTCAACGGTCCGCTCCATGTCGCAAAGCCTGCCACTTGTCCTCCACGATTGACAGTTGTTCCCGTTGATCGGGAAATCGCGAATCGCGATCCTGCAATGCACAAAACTCCAGCTCCCGGGATCTCCGATATCCCAGTTTCCGCTGAAACCCTCCCGTGGAGCTTTCGTCGCTTCTCATGTCCATGATCAGGCTCGCTTGCTTGACTCGGGCCGCAAGCATATTTCTTCTGTATGCTGCGCTTGGGCACTTATCGCGCAGTCTTGCAGACCTGCGTACCTTTGCTCCCCAATACCACAATTGTTGCTAACATTAGGCTCCATGGGGGATAGAGTCGTTCCTGTGATGTTCTAAGGACTTATTTGCAGTTCCAGTGCCTCACTGTTGGGCTATGGAGTCATTATTAGGCCGCAAAAATAAAAATGGAAACAAACTAAGAAACGAAAAGACAATATTTACAAACAAAGGAGCCACTGGAGGCTCAGACAAAACACTTCTTCAGGAAATGCCTATTCACTGCGCTGCCAAAAATTTCTTCGCCTTCCAAATCTTGCAACCTGTATGTGTTATTTGAAAAAGTCTCGGAGATTCTGAAAGGCCCAATCCACAGGGCTTCAAATTTGGTGTGTTTGCCCTTATCTTGCTTAGGAGCATCCCATTTCAACACCAGGTCTCCTATCTGGAACCGCTCCTTCTTGGCCTTCTTATCGAAGACTTGCTTGATCTTTTGCTGATGGTCCTGAATCCTGTCCACTGTCTGCTTCCTAGCCTGCTGGACCTCTACTAGATGATGAATCCTTCTGATCACGTCATTGGGCTCTTCTTGATAATCCTGGAAGAATTTCGCTATGGGAATGGCCAGCTGAGCAGGGAAGACAACTTCGGCTCCGTAGACTAACTGGAAAGGGGAGAGACCTATAGATATTTTTGTAGTCACCCGATCAGTCCATAGGGCAAATTTCAGCTTTGAATTCCAAGCCCTTTTGTTGTCTTCCAATAGCCTTTTGATGATCCTTATCAGGCTTTTGTTGGAGGATTCCGCTAGACCATTGCCCTGTGGATAATATGGGGTGGAGTGAATCAATTTGATCCCGAACTATTCACAGAACTTGGCTAGTGGTTCAGACCCAAAAGCGGCTGCATTATCAGTGACAATCTTATTTGGGCAGCCGAACCTTGTGATGAGGTCCTCCAAGAATCCAATGATTACCTTGTGGGAAGCACTCCTGGTGGGGATGGCTTCAATCCACTTGGTAAAGAAATCTGTAGCAGTCAGGATCCACCTGTGTTGCCCACTGGAGGGGGGGTGAATTTCTCCAATGAAATCTAGGCCCCATTGCTGAAAAGGCCCTGAAACCACCACCGGATTTAACAACAGAGACCTGAGCTGCTGCTTTCCTGCAAATTTTTGACATTTGATGCAGGCTTTGACCTTTTTGCAGACATCAGTGAACACGGTAGGCCAGTAGTACCCAACCCTGAGGATTTTGTGGGCTGTGGCTCTCCAGAAATGATGCCCTCCACACAGGCCGCTGTGAAATTCAACCACGACCATCTCAGCCTCTGGTGGACTCATGCATTTTAAAAGCACCCCCAGCGGGTCTTTCCAATATAACACTTGATCGATCAGGCAGTATCTGAGTGCTTTGAGCTTTAGAGCTCTTGCTTTGCTTCTTTGCAGGCCGCCTGGAGGCCGCAGCTCCTGCAGAAAGTATATGACATCCTTATACCAAGGACATTGAGCCAATGGGGGCTCCGTTTGAGGGTCTATATCAGGCAGTTGATCCTGCTGAATACCTGAGCATTCGTTGATGAAACTTATCCCCAACGCTTGGCAGTTTGCTTCAGCCAACAGCTTGGCTAAACCTTGCCCTTTGATCAATTTGGTGGGCTTTATTTCTAGGTCGAATTCCAGGATTTTGGCTATCCATTTACTCCTTCTCCCGTCTATGTCAGGTTGAATAAGAATGTCTTTAACAACAGCCGAGGGGACATAGGCGATGATCTTTGACTGTAGGATGTAGGTTCTAAAAGATTTGAGAGCTTTTACTAGAGTATAAGCCTGCTTCTCCATAGTGTCATACCTGACTTCGACATCCCTCAATGCTTGGCTGAAATAAGCAATAGGCTGCTCTAGCCCACTGTCATTTGTATGTAATAGAACAACAACCACTGTGTCAGGTGAGGCAAAGGAGAAGATAAGGAAATCCTTTGAGTAGTCGGGACTGATAAGCACAGGAGCTTCAGTCAAGGCCTTCTTGATTTGTTCAAAGGAATGTCGTGATTGAGGGGTCCACCTTACTTCATTCTCTTTCTTTAACATGGCTGTTATAAGCTTTACCTCCTCAGCAAAGTTAGGCACAAACCTCCTTAGAAAATTAATTTTACCGAGGAAAGATTGAACCTCCTTCTTGGACCTCGGGATTGATAAGGCTTGTATCGCGTCAACTCTGCTGGGGTCAATCCTGACTCCTTCCGCTGATACTATGTGGCCTAGTAACTTTCACTCCTTCATGGCGAATAGAGATTTCTTGGGGTTTAATGAAATGCCAAACTTTCTGCATTTCAAGAAAACTTTCCTGAGATGGCGACGGTGTTCTTTATCAGATTTTGAAAATACTGTGATGTCATCCAGATAAACGACCACAA
>ML873258.1:0-10722 GCA_009831015.1 Picea engelmannii | reverse complement strand
GGCCCAATATCTCAGGGCACTAACTAAGGAGGATAGACCGTACCCTTAGCCGTACTACCCGACTACCCAGGTACTAGAGAGTATCTTCCCGAGTGCTGTTCTCGGTGACACTATAGTAGTCCGGCGGTCGATAGGTTTATCTACAAAGGGCTTCAGGAAATCTAGGTCGGTCCGTACACAGGTGTTGTCTGATGCACTACCACTCGAAGGGGTACCAACAGGGGTTACAAGGGTGGTCAACAAATGTGCGCTTAAGAACCACTTGTATTTGGAACAGTTTTAGCACAGCCAGGTGTAGGAGACATTGACCACCCTATAGACTTTGCTAGCAAGAAGTTCTCTACAACTGAAAGGAACTATACTATGAATGAGAGAGAAGGCTTGGCTATGGTATACGCACTGTAGAAGTTTAGACACTATCTACTGGGAGGACATTTTAATATGTTCATTGATCATTCTGCATTAAAATACTTAGTCAACAAGCCGGTGTTGGGGGGGAGAATATGAATATGGATACTACTATTCCAGGAGTATGACTTTGAAATTGTGGTCAAGCCAGGAAGAATGAATAAAGGACTTGATCACTTATCTAGGTTGGAACATGGAGAGGAACCTACCAGTTGGTAGGATACAATACCATATGCACAGTTGTTGGCCATTATAAAAGTCGATGATCACTTCATCGAGATAGTTTAGTTCCTGTCCCCAGGAATGGCACCTCGCAAGTACAAAGTTATTCAGAAGACACAATTGGTAGTCCATGTTGTTGACTTTCAACTTATAGATGGAAAATTATATAAGATGGGACTAGATGAAATCTTGAAGAGATGCGTTATGGAGGTATAAAGACCATTGATTCTTGCAAAAGCATAAGAAGCCATCACAGGAGGAAACTATGCAGGGAAAGAAACAACATAGAAGGTTCTTAGAGCAAGCCTCTGGTGGCCTACTTTACATAAGGATTCTAAGGAATACTACAGAGATTGTGATGTGTGTCAAATATTAGGAAAGCCTTCTCGAAGGGATGATATGCCTTTGGCACCACAATTAAAATTACAAGTATTCGAGAAGTGGGCCATTGACTTTGTGGGACCCATTAACTCAACAGGAAGGCGTACAAGAGTTAGATACATTATCACTGTGACAAAGTATTTGACCAGATGGGCAGAAGCAAGAGCACTTAAGGCCTGTAGTGCAACTACAACTACGTAGTTCATTTTTAGGATATTATAACCAGGTTTGGATGCCCGAAGATCCTCATGAGTGATCAAGGAACACACTTCATGAACAAAACTATTAAATCCTTGACTCAAGAATTTGAATTTCATTATCAGAAGAGAACTCCTTACCACCCACAGGCAAATGGTACAGTCGAAGATTTCAATAAGATATTGGAGACAGCGCTGACCAAGATTTGCAGTGTTAACAGACATGATTGGGATTTAATAATGCCAGTGGTATTGTGGGCTTATCGAACTAACTGCAAGAAGTTAACAGCGCAGACCCAATTTAAGTTGTTATATGGCTTGGAAGAAGTAGTTCCTATGGAATACTTGGTTCCTAGTTTAAGTATTACAACATTTATAGGTATGGATGACATTGACGTTGTTCAAGACAGGCTTGCACAATTGCTAGAACTGGAAGTAGACAGTTTTATTGCAGGATTTCATCAGCAGGTACAAAACGAAAGAGAAAAGGCTTACCATGACAGACATATCGAGAGGAAATAATTTAAGCAGGGAGATGTGGTATTGTTATATGATAGCAAGTTCATGAAGCATCTAGGGAAGTTTATGACACATTGGCTAGGGCCATTTGAGGTTGCCTATGTTATAGAAGGAGGATCTACACAATTGAATACCCTTAATGGAGAATGGAACGAAGGTTTGGAAAATGGGAGCTGGTTGAAGCTGTACTATGACAACCAACTACCTCACAATTCTCACTAAAAGCATAAGGAAGAAGGTTCGAGGTACCAGGTGCAGTTGAAACTGGGTACTAGACACATAAAAGACAGTCTGGACACGATAGGGAGGGACATAGCAGAAAGCACAAGCTTCTTCGCGTAGCCTGCAGTCGAAGTAAATTGGAAGGATCATTCTTGCAATGACTCAGGACGAGTCACATGTGAGTGTTGGGGGCCTTTTGGCCCTTTGTTATGTAAGGAAGAGAATATTAAGGAATAAAATTGAAGTATGAATTACGCATAAGGCACATAAACCGAGGAAGGGTCGAAGTGGTTAAAGAAGCATAAAAGAAGGAGTGAAGTGAAGGAAAAGCTAATCGTTGGAAGAGAAGATCAATAAAGATAAAGGATCGAAGAAGAAGGATCGTGGAAAACTTATCAAGCGGAAAAAGACATCAATGCATTCTTTGGAGCACCTTGTGGAAAAGAAGGAAAGATAGGCTGTTGAAGCCCTTAGAGAATGGGTCAAGTGGACCTAGGGTTTTGGATATAGGGTTTTGACACCTATACTTTGCCATGTAATGTATAAATAAATGTCTAGAAGACCTAGGAGCATCATTCTAAGTTGTTCCTAGTAGTATGTTGTCCGTTTTTGGTTATTTTTATTGAGAACAATATTGAGTCGGTATTGTAAGATCTTCAACTGGGTGTGAAGGTCAACCTTGCAGTTGGGTGCATAGGGATGGGATATAAGGAGAGAAGAAGTGGGAGATATACAACTAAGTACGTAGATAGAACTGTATGTTTTCATATAATATATCAAGAAACAAAGTTTTGTGGACATATCCCTAGGGAAAGGGTGAACCACGTATATCTTGTTGTTCTTTGTGATTGATGTTGTGTTATTTGTCATCTGTTATACTATTATTTCACTGTTGTGTTAGATCAAAGATATAACTTGCTAAGTAATATTAAGAGTGGTAACGAATAACTAGATTGATGTGTGTTCTTGTCCTGGATTCACTTTTCATTTCCTCTAGTTGTAGACACCTGTGTCATACAACCCCCCTATCGCTACTTCGAGTGAGACTGCATCTACTTTGCAGGTGTTTCCGAAAGGGCCAGTAGTTAGGGCTTGTTGGTGCACTGTAAGAGTTGAACCATGGGTCTGCCCTTGTGCCAACAATACTCTTGGAATAACGATGAACTTCTATACAAAGGTAGTTTGTATTTAAGTAAAGAGTCACAACTTAAATCCATGATTCTTTCTGAGCTTCATGTTAATCCCACAGCAGGGCATTCAAGGTCTACCAAAACCTATGACTGGGTCAAATGTTCTTTTTTTGGGGATGGTATGAAAAAGGAAGTTCTCACTTTTGTAGAAGAATGTGATGTTTTTCAATGCAACAAAGGAGAAACCATCAAACATCCCGACACACTCCAACCGCTTCCGATTCCACCTGCTATTTGGTGGGACATCTCTATGGATTTTCTTGTGGCATTACCTAAATTAGGAAATAAGTCTGTCATCATGGTGGTTGTTGATCGTCATTCTAAGTATGCTCATTTCTGTGTTATTCAACACCCATTTACATCATCAACTATGGCTCAAATTTTAATCGATCATATCTTCAAGCTTCATGGCATGCCTCATTCTATTGTTTCTGATCTAGATCCAACTTTCACCAACAATTTTTTGCAAGAACTCTTCAGAATCCAGGGCACCCAATTTCATCTTAGCACCGCCTATCATCCCTAGATTGATTGCCAAACTGAAGTTGTCAATAAGTGTTTGGAGACTTATTTGAGGTGTTTTTCCTTTGAAAATAAAATCAATGGGCTCAATGGTTACCATTAGATGAATGGTGGTACAACACTTCTTACTATACAACTACTTGCATGACTCATTTTGAAGAAATATATGGCCAAAAGACACCTTCAGTTCTCTCCTACATGCCAGGTGTATCGAAGGTCCTTGTGGTTGACCAAACACTTACAATTCACATGGTTATTCTCCATACCCTCAAAGAGAATTTTTTCATGGCTCAGAATCGCATGAAGCAACAAGCCGATCAAGGTCGTCCAGAATGGAAATTTTCTAAAGGAGACTAGGTATTTCTTCGACTGCAACCTTATAACCAAACTTCACTCAAGGCCGAACATTTTCATAAAATGGCACCCAAATTTTATGGTCCTTGTATAGTTCTCAAGCGCATTGGGCAGGTGGCCTATCAGTTAGCTTTACCTAATTATTCTAAGCTCCATCCTGTTTTTTATGTCTCTTGATTAAAGAAGGTGATTGGAAATAAGTTCCAAAATCAAACCAACCTTCCCAAGTTGGATGAGGAAGGATCCATCTGGTTGCAGCCACAAGTAGTTTTGGATCAGCGAGAGAATCATCCTCGTCAGTGTACCATCAAGGAAGTGTTAGTTCAGTGGAAATATACAACTCCAACAGATGCCACCTGGGATCCCGCTAACATTCTGCATCATTTTCCTCATCTCAATCCTTGAGGACAAGGTTGATTCTAAGGGGGAGGGAATGTTAGGGACCTAACCTACCTAACCCCTCAAGTGGGTAGAATAATATATTTCCATGTAATCAAGTTCAATATTAATAAGTCCTAGCAATAAGGAGGAATAATTCAAATGTAAGAAAAACTAATAGAAGATTTCACTTCTAGAAGGATCTTCCTCTAGATTTTTTTTTTGGATAGATATATTTAGTATAAATAGGAATAGAGGGTATGAGAAGTTTTGACTTGGATATTATTGTAATAGAGCTCTTCTCTACTGGAGGTTTCCCCCTTAAAGAGGCAAGTGGACATTGCTATTAATAATCAAAGTGCTATTTCTGGTGTTATTATGGTAATATTATGGTATTATTGTGGTGTTGTTATGGTTATATCATTGTTTATCTTCCATTTCTAGCTAATTATTTATTTTCTGCATACTCTTTTATATATGGAATATTACAATGTTCACATTTCAGTAGGATGGATGGATTCTCATGCTTGGTACCACCTGACTACATTGCTTAGCAGATTGTATTGTAAGGTTTCTTCCCATGTTTCGAGGATGAATGATGTAAAGGGGGATGGAATGTAGTATACCTAGGGGGTAATATGGGGTACCTAAGTAGGTACCCAATGGGAATAATAATATATATATAACTAGGTATTTCTATGTATGGAGGCCATTTTTAATAAATAATACCTTGTAATAGTCTGGACACAATAAATGTGAGAAGGATTACTAGAAGGTTCCACCTACGAGAATGTTCCTTATCTAGAATGTTCTTAGGAGATAGTACTATACAAGGAAGTAAAAGAAATGTAATGGAGCATGGTGAAGAATATTATAATTGTAACAAGTAAGCATTGTTTGGGAGTGCATTTCTTCCATGTGGAATAATATATGGTGTTACCCTACCTCAAAGGTTTTATCTACAATTTATCTTGTATTTCATTATTTTGTGTGAAATCTTTGGTTTATTTTTTAAGTTAAAGATTTTGTTAGGGTCCTAAAATCCCTAACCCCTCAATTATATAGAATAATATATTATTTTATGTAATAAAGGTCATCATTTTTAAATAAGGCCTATGTAATAATGTGAATACGTCTAATGTAAGAAGACTTATTAGAAGGTTCCACCTCTAGAATATTATCCAGAAGAAATAAATAGTACAAATAGGGCTAGAAAGCATGGAAAAGTTGGTCTTGTGAAATCATTTGTACTCTATTGATTCTTTATTGGAGGTTTCCCCTTTGAAAAGGAAAATGACATTTTATCTCAAGATAATAAAGGTATCATATTTTGGATCTATCATCACATTGTCCTTATTGTTTCATTATTTCTTCTAATTATTGCGAAAATAATTGTGTTTCGGATCTGCATATCTCATTCTGATGCATTACTAGTGGTATCAAATTCATTTCCTTTATGGAATTTTAGAAAAAAAAATAGTCTAGAGACAGGCGTCGACGTCTATAAAGAAAAATTCTATGTCGTTAACTGGGTAAATCTTTGTGTATATGTGTGATTGCAATTGTGTTATTATTTTTTGTTTTCTAAGAATATTTATGTGCATTACATTACTATAAAAGGTTTAAAACTTACATTTGGTATCAAAGAAGTTATTGGATTCAAGCGGATTCCTTTGTGGCTAAGGTTTTGGTTCATTTATGTGATAAACCTTGTTACAGTGAGAGATCTATGGTATTGATTCTTGTGGTGAAAATAAATGGTGATTAGACTTTCAAAAATAGAGATAGAAAAATTTAATGGGAAAAGTTTTGAGTTGCGGAAGATCAAGATATTCCATATTTTGGTAGGAAAATATCAATGGCTTGATGTAGATATAGTCACTATACCTACGATAATTTCAAAATAAGACTAGAAAAATACGGATCAAAAGGAAAAGAGAACAATCCAATTGTGTCTCTCAGATTCAGTATTATTGAATGTATTTATGTTCTAAGGCTTTTGCAACCATTGTTTTGATCAGAAAGTCTTCCTGATGATGGACCACACTAGTTTGGTCCGAAACGTCGAAAATAAAAAAACCCATGCGATAAATCCAAAAGAACTTTCTAACTATTGAATGTGTTAGGGGAATCTATAACCATTATGGTATAAGTTGGGGGCTTTGTATCTGTCTAAGTCCCTGGTAAACAAACCATTTCTACAGAAGAATTCGTACAACCTGAGGATGAAAGATGGAGGCTCAGTAACAAAGAATTTAAATGCCTTCAATATTGTGGTAAGTCATTTATTGTTTGTTGATATTAATATTTCTGATGAAGATAAGTGTATCATTTTATTGTTCTCTTTACCAGAATCGTGGGATAGTCTGTTTGTATCCATAGGAATTAGTGCAACTAATTTAAGCTTCGATGATGTGGTATCATCCTTTTTGTAGAAGGATATGAGGTGTAAAAACATGGAAGGGAAGGTCATTGATCCCTTATGTGCAAGAGGTCACTCCTAATAATTAAATAGAAACAATCCTCAAGTGGGAGATCCGAATCTAGGGGAATATCTAAATCTCTTGGAAAATTTGTAAAGGTATGTTGGAGATGTGGAAAATAAAGGAATTACAAAAAGAAACTTATATCCAAAAGTGTTGAGAGAGGGCAGGGATATGATGATGCATCTTCCATAGAATAAAAAATATCCACAGATGAAGGAGGGGATGTGCATTTGGATTCATCACGAACATACGTATACCATGAGGCATGCATGGTTGAATCAAGTGCATCCTTTCATATGATTCTCCATAGGGAGTGGTTTGTGAATATGAAAGGTATGATGGGGGTGATGTTTTTCTAGGAGATGACTCAACGTCTAAAACCATAGGATGAGTAAATTTGTTAGGGGCATAACGTCCCTAACCCCTGACCACGTAGGTAGAATAATATAATTCCATGTAATAAAGGCCAATATTAATAAGGCCTAGCAATAAGGAAAAATAATTCAAATGTAAGAAGGCATAATAGAAGATTTTGTTTCTACAAGGATATTCCTCTATATTTTTCTTTTGGATAGATATATTTAATATAAATAGGAGTAGAGGATATGAAAAAAAAAAATCTTGGATATTATTGTAATAGAGCTTTGCTATGTTGGAGGTTTCCCCCTCGAAGAGGCAAGTAAACATAGCTATCATTAATAAAGGTTCTATTTTTGGTGTTATTCTGGTATTATTCTTCTTATATCATTGTCGCTCCACCATTACTTGCTACAATATTCTTGTTCTACATACTATTTTATATCTGGAATACTACAAGTGGTATTAGATCACTTTCCTTGGCATAAAATTGTGGGTTAATTTTTTTTCCAGTGTAGAGGTGTATTCCAACTTCTTAAATCTACATAGATCTGTCGTTCAACACATAAATCCATGGTTGAGAAAGCATACATGCAAGAACTCAAAGTGGTTTTTAACTGCACATATGTTGGCCACCCTTGTAACCCCTATTGGTACCCCTTCAAGAAGTAGCGCATCAGAAAGAAATTGTATATGGATCAGCCTAGATATCCAGAAGCCCTTTGTAGATAAACTGATTGGTCGCCTGACTGCTATAGTTCCATTATGAACAACACTCAGGAAGATACTCTCTAGTACCTGGGTATTCGGGTGGTACAACTAAGGGAACGACCTATCCTCCTTAGAGGGTACCCTAAGATATTGGGATGAGTACTACTGTTGGAACCTGCACGTATATCAGAGAGTAAAAGCATAGGTAAAACCCTTGTAAGTAGAAACCTTGAATACCCTAACCCTTGCAATGGAAACAAAAACAAAACAGACAAGATATATTACTGTGCAAATGTGCCTCCTACATTCTGGTTGTGAAATTACTACATGTTTCTTCATTTTAAGCATTTGACCATTTCATCACCGCAATATTATTCAAGATGGAGTATAAATATGTAGTAGTAAAAACAAAAATGAGTATAACGGTCATGTCGGAGAACTTATTTGGGACCTATCCCATTGGGTTCCTCTCTTCGCCTTGATTCTAGTTATACGTATCATTTTTAGCAAAAAATGTTTTTTTGGACCTAACCCTTTTTCGACACCCTTATTTGGCCCCTATCCCATTGGATCCCCCTTTTCTCCTTGATGGAAGTCACACATATCATTTTAAACCCTTCTTGTCAGTGGTCCCACCCACCCCTCTTGGCCCCTTGTGTTTCCCCTATACCATTTTCCTACCCATTTTTTCAAATGGCCAACATCTGATCCCAAGAACTCAATAGAATTGTTGCTGACAACCTCCAGAACAAGGAAGACATCAAGAATATCAATTTCAATATTATCTCAATCAATTCTTCTATTCAAGCCCTCCAGGACCAATATGCCGACATCAAATACCTCAAAGACCTCAAAACCACCCTTGAACACTTAATGGGTCTTTCCCAGAACCCTTACTCTTTTGAAAAACCATCTTATAAGGATGACCAAGACTCTTCCCATTACCAAGGTCCTCATACTACCCACTTTTCACGATACCTTTACCCTCCCAGAATTGAGGTGAACAAATTTTATGGCTCAGATCCTACAGGTTGGGTCACCCAAATGGAACATTATTTCTCTTTGCATGGAATTACTGATGATTTATCCAAGCTTCATTATGGTGTCCAACATCTAGATCTAGAATGATGGAAATAGTGGAAATGGTAAAAAGTGTCATGCCAAGGGTATGTTGCTTGTACACAATTTGTGGAAAAACTTTATTGCCTCTTTGACTATGACACCCACCATTTAGGCCATTTGACCAAGTTGAAGCAGTCTGAGATAGTGGAATAATCTATCTCCACATTTGGGCATGTGGATTTCAAAATGGAGGGCATGTAAAATGCTTTCTTCATGGAATTCCTTATTAGTGGCTTCAAAAATGAAATATGTGCCCATGTTCTCATGCCATGCCCCCAAATTTGGTTGGAAGCTACTCAATGAGCCAAGGAACTACAATAGATTGTATCCTCCCAGATCCAAAAACCCTCCTTTCCTCCTCGCCCTAAACCCCCAAATTATGCCCCTCCTGCAACTCCCCTCAAGATATAGAAATTAACAAGGGTTGAAATGGTTGATCGTCAACTCAAGGGTCTATTGGGCTCGTATTTTGATTGTTTTGTTGTGATGTTTGAATCCTTTTTGCACCAGTATTATATATGTTATTGAACATTTTGAAGAAGTTTTCAAAGTATTTTCTATCAATTCATCATGGATTTATAACAGGTATGTGGAATCAATGTTTTGCAATGGTTATGAGTTAAATTCAGTTTGATTTGATTTTTATGAGGATATAATGCATGATGTGTGTGTAATAGGGAGAATTAACAATTTGATCCTCCATATAGTAGCTCGTTCGGCACTTCATTCAACACCCCATCCGGTGTGTAGTCTGACACTCCATCTGGCACGTGATGCAACACTTGGAGCGAAGGCGAGTTGGCGGTTGGCGTATTGGTGGCATGTGATGGGAGAATTGAAGACCTGGGTTTTGTGCCCCCCCATGGCCTCCAGCTGCAAATATCATGACATCTCAAATTAGGTGGTTATGCTAATCGCTAAGTGGCTCATCCAGTTTCTAGAAGTCAAAGTTGTTAGAGCGCATTTAATGGAAGTTTCCATTTTTAGTGGAGGTCAACCCTTCCAGTGGTCGACCTCTCAAACTGTAGTTGTTATAAATACCACCAATAGTGGCTAGAACACAAGACATAATTCTTGATAAGAGTTTTATTGTGTAATTCAGACATTCTCTGCAACTTTTGTTGCAGATTTCGTTTTTTCATTAATAACAAAATTGTATTGAGTTAAGCCTGTGTTTTGCAATTGGAGAGTAGCCACGACCTGTTGGGGGGCCCACCAGTGGTTTGGGTGACTTTACATTAATATATATCATTTGTTTATCTTATTTCTATAATATATACTTGTTTTGGTGTTGTATGTATTTTTCAGTTTCAATTAATGTATATGTCAATTATAATTTGATTATCTAATTTGTCTTTCTTTAATTGTAGATTTATTGTAGGAGCTGGTTAATTATCATGTTGTGGCTCTTCTTTCTTAGCTATGAATCATCCTGCAGGATACTAATTTGGATAGTGTATAGAAGTCTTAATTAGTTAATCTGGGTTTGGCAACTAAAATAGAGCATTAACTTTGTTAAGCCCTAATATTGGCCCATTACCCCTTAATTGGGGCATATTAGATTAGTAATGTTATTTTATTTATGTCGGCTTTAGGCCATTAGTTGTAATTATACCTCCTAGTCTCCTATATATACCAAGGAGACATTTTCAT
>WSFP011455599.1:0-19342 GCA_009831015.1 Picea engelmannii | reverse complement strand
TGATGAAGTCCATAGATATACTCTCCCATTTCTTCTCTGGAATGAGGAGTGGATGAAGTAGCCCTGTTGGAAGAGCATGCTCTGACTTGTTCTGCTGGCAAGTCACACACTCACTGACATGTCTCATAACATCTTGTTTGAGGCCCTTCCATGAGAACCTCTCTCTGATATGTCTGTAGTTTTTGAAAAACCCCTGATGGTCTACTAGAGGTGAATCATGAACTGCGGTGAGGATATTCTTCTTAAGCACTAAATCTGGCACCAAGTAGACTCTACCATTATAAAATATGACATCTTCAATGACCCTATACTGGTCATCATGTATATTCCCATCCATCACCTCACAAGAGAACTTGTTCTTAGAATATTCCACTAACAAGTGGGATTTCCAATCTTTTGAAATCTCCATCAAAGAACATGTCGCAGGTCTCCTCGATAGTGCATCGGCCACAATGTTCTTCTTCCCCTTGACATACTCTATTTCAAAGTTGAATTCTTGTACCTTTGTCACCCATTTATGTTGGTTCTCACTAAGGTCCTTCTGCTCAAGGAAATACTTCAAACTGTTTTGATCGGTCTTGACCACGAATTTTCTTCCCACCAAATATTGTCTGAACTTGGTCAAGGCATGCATGATTGCCAACATTTCCTTGAAATAAATGGAGTACAACCTCTCAAGTTGACTAAGCTTTCGACTCTCAAATATAATGGGGTGTCCTCCCTGCATCAAAACTGCACCGATCCCTTCACCGGATGCATCACACTCTAGTACAAATGGTAAGGTGAAGTCTAGTAGTGCCAACACTGGACAAGTGCCCATGACTTCCTTCATGTGATCAAAGGCTTCCTCTGATTTCTCAATCCATATGAATTCCCCCTTCTTGGTAAGATCTGTCAGTGGTTCTCCAAGATAACAAAAACCCCAGACGAACCGCCTGCAATAGATGCATAGCTTGAAGAAGCTCCTCAATTCTATCACGTTCTTGGGAGTCAGCCAATCCAAAATGGCCCTGATCTTCTCTTAGTGCACCTATACCCCCTTTGCACTGATGATGTGGCCTAAGTAAAGTAGCTCTGTCATACCAAACTCACACTTGGACTCTTTGGCATATAATGATTGTTCCTCCATGATGCTCAATACCTCATCCAGGTGCCTCATATTCTCTTGCCATGACCAATTATATATCAAGATGTCATCGAAGAAAACCAAGACTGATTTCCTTAACTGATCCCTGAATATATGATTGATGCAAGACTGGAATGTAGCGGGTGCATTGGTTAGCCCAAATGGCATAACCAGGAACTCGAAGTGTCCAAAATGACATCGAAATGTCATCTTCTCTATGTCCGTCTCTCGGATGCTGATCTAATGATATCCAGAGTGTAGATCAATTTTTAAGAAGAAAATTGCCCCATGCATTTCATCCATCAACTCGTCAATGCATGGGATAGGGTATCGGTTCTTGATGGTTTTCTTGTTCAAGGCTTGGTAATCAATTCACATCCTCATGGTGCCATCCTTCTTCGGAACTCATACAACTGAAGAAGAAAATGGGCTTTTGCTCGGTCTGATGTGTCCCATCGCCAAAAATTCCTTGATTGCCTTCTCTATCTCATCCTTGAACCTCCTAGGATGACGATCGGGGGGGTGATCATAGGTTTGGACCCCTCCTCCAAATCAATGGTGTGCTCAAACCCCTTGTTAGGTGGTCTCCCTAGTGGAATTGCCTCAAATATTTGTTGATGTCATCCCAATAAATTCTTGATCTCTATATGGTATTTTTGTCGACCTTCTGAATCCTTCTGAGTAGTGATCAAGCATTTTGTGGCATATGCTACCTCCCCATTTCTAAATATCCTCTTCATCCTCTTGGCTAAAACTATCCTGGGTGCTCCTATTGACATACCTCTTAGAACAAACTTCTTCCTATCCTGATCTCTGAATCCCATTTCCAAGGTTTGGTAGTTGGTAACGATTTTTCCCAAGGTAAGCATCCACTGAACTCATAACACCACATCTATGTCTGATAGGTCAAACACATAAAATGTGTCTCTCACTATGTAGTTTCCTAACTTCATCTCTAAGTTTGGAACTCTGTCTAGACACTCCATTGTGTGGCCATCTACTACCGCAACATCAAACTCCTCTATATGAAGTGCCCGTCTCAATACTAGTGAAGCGTCGATGAAGTTGTGGGTGGCCCCACCATATGTTAGGGAAATTTCCCATTGCCCCTGAATAATCCCTCTGATACAGAAGGTATCATACCTGGGAACACCAAAAAGGGTCGCTATGACATCTCCTTTTGTTGGTTTCCTCCTGTTAGCCTGTTTTGGTGGTTGTGGGAATACTGGAGGATGGGCTCCTGCTGATGTCGGTGGTCTACAGGGAGGCTAATCCTTTGCTGGTGATGAATCCTCCTCTGAACTAGTGGATCCACTATCCTTCTCCTCCTCCTCACTGTCCACACTGTCTGTTGCTACCTTAATATAATGAATCTCTCCCTTTCCCATGCACCTATGGCCTGGGACCCAAGGATCTCTGCAGTTGAAGAAAAGATTCTTCCTCATAAGCTCTCGTCTAGTCTCATCATCCAACTTCTCCTTGCCCTTCCATTCTCTCTGGAATGGATTCCTGTCTCGATTACTCTGGGGCACAAATGGTTTGGAGAAAGTTTTAGTCTTTGGCACTGAGTCTGCCATATCTCGAGTGTGAAGGATGGCATCCTACAAAGTGGGAGGCATGTATGCCTTCACCAATCCTCTCAAAGCATTTTTGAGTCCTTCTGTGGATAGCATGATCATCCTGGCTCTGATATATCTGCCACTGCCATGGCTACCCATGGAAACTTTGTGATGAACGCCTCTGTTGTGCCAGTTTGTCTCAACTGGGCTAGATCCATGAAGTGTATCTCAGGATCCTTCTTGTCAAACCTGTCCGTGAGCCTATCTGTAAACTCCCTATAGGAGGTGATGCGACTATGACCCAATGTCACCAATCCATGATACCACCACTCGTGTGCCTCACCCTCCAAGTGTAAGGTGACGAAACTGATGGCCTCTATCTCGGTCATTTGGTTGAGCTTGTAATATGTGTATATCTTCTATACCCAATCTCTGACGGTGTATTTGGAAAATCCGTCGAAATAAAGGATGGTGAGTTTCCCAAATTTTCGGATGAAATCGAGGTTATGCCCCTGTTTTTGTTGTGGTCCTCCCCTATGTGGCTCTCTAGGGAAGTTCCTGAGTCTGAGTCCACAGTACTCGACTAAAGTCATGTCCTGATGGAAGTCATGAACCAATGCTGCGTACTCCCTACTATACTCTGCAATGTCGTCGGCATGAGTGGGTGGCCTCTATGTTATCGGTGGTGGTGCTACTACCAGGGATGCCCTCTGGAAACTGGGAAACAAGGGTCTGGGAATCCTACTTGTAGAGGTGTATGTGCGAGAGGGTGACTGGGGTATACTACCTACTCCCAAGTTCCCCTGTGCTGCATGTGGGACTTGTGTATCTAGGGTGCCCACTCTAGCTAATCTATCAACCACCTGTGCCAAGGAATGAGACATGGTCTATTGACTAGATAACATATCATTGATAACCTACATGAAAGCTTCCTCTGGATCTATGGGGGCCTTGCCACTGCCCTATGGTTGCTCACATATGTCTCCTAGCATCCTCTTTAACTCACGCTCAGCCTCACGCTCTGCCCTTCTCTTTGCTTCTCTGTGTGCCTCTTCCTCTTCCTCTGAGCTAGGAGGAAAAGGGGGAAATCAGGCCTATGCCTTCTTTCCTGATGCTTGTTGTAAGTGACATATTCATCACCTATGTGTTCATGGCCCTCTAGGTCTTCTGCTATACTCATTGTCTTTAGTCATAAGCTAGAAGGACTAAAGATCTGATACCACTGTAATGTTCCTGACTTGGATAGTCTAGGAAATGTTGCTAATGTGTGTGTAGGATCAAAGGTTTACAACATATAAATGATCATACAAATAATAAACACGACAAAGGACTACAAAGTTTGTATTCTGATATCTCTGTGGATTACAAAATGGCTAAATGCGGCTGAATAAACTGACAATACTCGACTAGATCAACAGACAAAGGATCTTAGTTGGAATACAAATAAGAAACTTTGGCTGAATAAAATAACAACACTCGGATAGATCAAAAGACAAAAGGATCTTAGCCAGAATACAAATAAGCAACTAAAAGATAATACCCGGAATATGGGAGCACTACAGAATCAATGAAGAATGATGGAATATCTGGATGATCTTCCTGGTGACTAGGGTGTGTCTTTCAACACCAAAATCAGCCAACTGGTGTCTTCCTCCTGGAATACACTAAACTATCTCTCCTAAGATACGCCTCTTCTCCTCAATGACAAGTCATAATCTTCATAATGATGAATTAGGTCACTGACCCTTCCTTTATATCTTTCCAAAACCCTAAATCATGTTGAAACCCTAATTCACTATTGACTTCCAAAACCCTAAATCACTGCTGAAACCCTAATTCATTGTTAACTTCTATTTTTAGATCATAATGACTTAAAAGCGCTTTTAACCCTTTTTAGTTCAATGCCACTTTCCAAATATAACACCTGTGACTGGAGTGACCTCTAGTAACCCAATTTACCCCTCTTTGGCCCTAGCTATAATGTAACGGGGTGGTTTAGACCATTAAGCCTCCTCTCTAGAGCTCCTATTTGGAAAGGGACATTACAGGTATCAGAGCTCATTTTTGGCTTCAGGGGGATGCCTTTGTTGCTAAGGGTTTGGCTCGGTCTTTATAGATCAAGTTTATCTTGGGTCTATGATAAATTTGGGTTTACTGGGAGCTTTTGTAGTGGTGATTCGAGTGTAGAAAGAGGAATGTCGAGCTCTTCTAGAATCGAGATAGAGAAGCTCAACGGTAAAAACATTGAGCTATGGAAGCTCAATATGGAGGACCTTCTTGTAGACAAAGAACAATGGATCGTAGTGGATGCTGGTACAGAGCCTACTAGTACATAGTCTACTAGCACACAGTCTACTGGTACACAACCTACTAGTACAAAAACTACTAGTACACCACCTACTGGTATGTCAAAGGAATATTGGGAGAATTTGGACAAAAGAGAAAGGGGTACTATTTGACTCTGCCTAGAAGATTTGGTGTTGTTGAATGTCTCAGGAGAATCTACGACCAAGGAACTATGGGTTAAGTTAGGGAATTTGTATCAACCAAAGTTCCTGGTAAACAAGTTGTTTCTTCAAAAGAATCTGTATCATATTAGGATGAAAGATGGAGATTATGTGATAGAACATCTAAATTCCTTTAATACTCTGGTAAGTCAACTGGTATCTATTAATATTACGATTGCAAAAGAAGATAATTGTATTAAGTTTTTATGTTATTTTCCATACTCTTAGGATAATATGGTTGTAGTAATTGGTAGTACCACTCAATCTGCATTAAAGTATGAGGATGTAGTTGCATCCTTGTTATCTGAAGAGATGAGGCGGAAAATCATGGATAGTCAAAGCACAACTGCTTTATTTGTATGAGGTCGTACCCAAGACAAGAATCCCGATGAGTATTTAGGGGGGAGATCTAAATCTAAAGGTAGATCTAAGTCTCCAGGAAAATATTTGAGGAAATGATGGAAGTGTGGTAAAACAAGGGATTATATGAAATATTGCAAGTCTAAGAAGGTTGATAAACCAAAGGGATCTGATAATACCTCTTCCACAGAGGAAAAAACATCCATGAAAGAAGGAGGTGATGTTTACCTCGCATCTACAAGGACACATGCAGACCGTGGTGTATGGTTAATCGACTCAGGTTTGTCATATCATATGACTCCTCACAGGGAGTGGTTCTTTGAATATGAAAAATATGATGGTGGTGATGTGTTCCTAGGATATGACTCAACAACCAAAATCATGGGACATGGAAGGGTTAAGTTGTTGCTAAAATATGGAAGGATTAGAACTCTCCTTGGGATTCTGCACATTCCAAAACTAGCAAGGAGCCTAATATCTATAAGCAAATTGGATGATGCAGGAGTGGATACTGTATTGGGAAAGGGAACTTGCAAGATGGTATGAGGAGAAATGGTGTTGATGAGTGTAGTTTGGTGTGGAACTATGTACAAGTTGTTGGGAAGAACTTATACTAATGGGTGTAACAGTTCTGTTTTCCATGAGCAGAGAAATAAAGAATACAAGACCAATATTGTCTCTGGAAATAAGACCATGTTGTGGCATCAAAGTCTGGGGCATATTGGAGAAAAGGGCCTTCAAACACTACGGGGTAAAGGTATGGTTGAAGGTATGTCTAATTTCACTCTGGATTTTTATTTATGTGAACATTGCATATATGGTAAACATAATCAATTAAGTTTCAGATCTGGTGCTACAAGAGCAAAGGGGATCTTAGAGTTGATACATAGTGATGTGTTTGGACCAGTGTCTATTCCATCACTAGGTAAATCTATGTATTATGTTTCATTCATAGATTATTTCTCAAGGAACACATGGATTTTTTTTCTTAGAAATAAATCTGAGGTATTTGATAAATTTAAAGAGTTTAAGGCTCTAGAAGAAAATTAGACAGCGAAGAAAATAAATGTATTGAGGATAGATAATGGTGGATAATTATGCGGAAATGAATTCTAAGAATTATGTAAGAAGTGTGGTATAGCAAGGTAGGAGACTACTCCATACACACCTTAGTAGAATGGAGTTGCAGAAAGGATGAACATGAAACTGATGGAAAAAGCAAGGAGCATGCTTAGTGGTGTCGATTTAGGATAGGAATTTTGGGCAGAGGCAGTGGGTACAACATGTTACCTGGTCAATCAATCAACCTCATCAATGTTGGATGATAAAACTCCACACGAGTTATGGACTGGTAAGAAACCCTCTCTTAAACATATCAGAGTGTTTGGTTGTGATGCTTATGTACATGTTCCAAAGGAAAATAAGAGTAAGTTGGATAATAAATATGAAAAGTGTATCTTTATGGGTTATAAAGATGGTGTGAAAGGTTATATGATTTGGAACCCATAAACGAAAAAGAATGTTTATAGACGGGATGGTTTTTTTAGAGAGGTAAAAGATGATTCCAAACAGGAATTCCTACCAAGTCAAGAAGAACCTAAGAAAATAGAGTTTGACTTGGATGATGAAAAATATGAATCATTTGAATAAGATGAAGCATAAGAAGAAGAACTTAATACCCCAGTATCGAGGAGATCAGTGAGGGAAAGAAGGCAACCAGAAAGGTATAGTCCGCCTAATTTTCGTTCTATTTTTTCTTTATCTATTACTGATGATGATCCCAGAACTGGAAGCAGTGAATTTAGAGGATAGTAAACTCTGGAAGAAGGCGATGGTTGAAGAAATGGATGCCTTGGATAAGAATGAGGCATGGGATATAGTTGAGTTTCCAGCTGGAAGAAAATATGTTGGTAGAAAATGTTTGTTTAAGAAGAAGTTTAATGCAGAAGGAAAAGTGGAGAAATACAAAGCTCGGTTAGTAGAAAAAGGTTATTCCCAGGTAGAGGGAATTGACTTTGGTGAGATTTTTTCTCTTGTTGCCAAGTTAACTTCTATTAGATTTATTTTATCTATTGTTGTTTCTTTTGATCTTGAAGTGGAACAGATGCATGTGAAGACAACATTCCTACATGGGGATCTGGAAGAAGAAATCTACATGAAGCAGCCAAAAGTATTTGTAGTGAAAGGAAAGAAAGAGTCAGTTTGTAAGATAAAGAAGTCACTGTATGGTCTGAAGCAATTACCTAGGATGTGGTACAAAAAGTTTGACACATACATTTTTGGATTTGGATTTGTGAGAAGAAGGGATAATCACTATGTATATTCCAAGCAGGTTGGTAATCACTTCATTTATGTAGTGTTGTATGTTGCTGACATGTTGTTGGTAGGAAATAACATGGATTTTATTAAGGAGGTGAAATCATAGCTATCCTCCAAATTTGACATGAAGGATCTCAGTGTTGCTAACTTCATTCTAGGAATGGAGATTAAAATATATTGTGCAAACAAGAAACTCTGGTTGAATCAGAAAAAATATGTTGAGACGATATTGCAGAGGTTTAATATGCATGGAAGTAAATCGGTCAAGGTTCCTATTCCTATGGGTGTAAAGTTATCTTCATATCAATGTCCCAAGACACGAGAAGAAGAACAGGACATGTCCCATGTTCCGTATGTGAGTGAAGTTGGCAGTTTGATGTATGAAATGGTTTGTACTAGACCATACATTGCACATGCAATGGGATTTTTGAGCAGGTATATGTCAAAACCAGAGAAGGAGCATTGGACAGTAGTAAAGAGGGTCTTCAGGTATTTGCGTGGCACTACCAATTATGGATTGTGCTACCAAGGAAGACCAGGATTGGACATAGTGGTGGACATACATGGGTTTGTTGATGCAGACTGGACTGGAGTTATGGATCACAGAAGATCTACAAGTGGGTATGTGTTTAACCTATTTGGAGGAGAAATTAGTTAGATGAGAAAAAGATAGGCTGTAGTGGCACTCTCAACTACAAAAGTTTAATACATGGCAGCCACTCAAGCAAGAAAGGAAGAAATATGGTTACAGAGATTGTGTTTAGGTATTGGGTTGGTACAAAAAATAGTGAGATTAGATTGTGACAGTTAGAGTGCAATCTTCTTGGAAAATAACCCTAATTATCATTCAAAGACAAAGCATATTGATGTTCAATATCACTTTGTGAGAAATATGATTGAAGACAATAAGGTGTCACTGGAAAAGGTTGACACTTTGAAGAATGATGCAGAGTCATTGACAAAGTTTGTGAGCACAGAGAAGTTCACCTGGTGCAGAGTAACAATGGGAATTTGTAACACCGTGTTTTCCCCAGTTTGTAATTATAACTATATTGGCCAAGGAAATATGGAAAACTCAAAGGTGTGAATGTTTGATTTAATGGACCTTTGTATAAAAGGTCGAAAAATGTAAATTTTGTTATTTTAATAGAAAAAGGATACGTGTTGCAAGATTGTTGGAAATGGGATGTGCTAATAAGAGACCACGAATTCTAGGAAAAGGTGGTGGAGAGGACCAAGAATGGTTGCATTAACCTCCACCACAACCAGTACTTTGTTGGATTTAATTGCTCAACATCAGAACATCCCTCTAACCCAAGAATGAATTACAGTCAAGGTGGTATGTGGGAAGACCTCCTTAAGAGTTAATGAATGGATGGAGTAGACCGCCCATCTGAAAGGCTTCCAGACCTGACCACGGATTGGGATTTCGAGCCACACGCAATCTTGCCAAGGAAGGAAAGAAAGGAAGCATGGTGGGTAGAGGAAGACCTGCAAAGAGTGCAGAGATGATATTCGAAGCTCTTGGGTCCAAGGAGGGATTGAAAGAGGAAAGTGAGTTCTGATCACAAAGAGGAAATAGAAACTGAATCGGGAGAAGGAGAGTAACCTTCATCCCTATATATTTTTGTATTGGGATAAGGAGAGTAACCTTCGACCCTAAATTTCATTGAGCTGGAAGAAAGAGATTGAATCTCAAAGCATCGTGGTTATGCTCGAGGGTGGCCAGTGATAAATCCATTGGGAGTGACTAAGCCTATGGTTGGGTGGAAACAAGCACCCCTTTCAGCAGTCACATCATGCTTTGTGGTTCTGATAAGTGTTTTCTCACCTTATGATTTGAATTGGAAATAATGGATGTATGCGATTATTTATATGTCTATAAATGGTTTTTGTACTAAATGATTAAGTTTTGAGTATGCATTATTTCCCTTGAGAACCTATACATCTGCTTGATTTTCCATATGCTATAGTTTAATCACTTGAAGGCACTTTCCTCAGGGGATTACATCACCATTCTAGAGTCATATCAAGCCTCTTGGAATTGCTACCATTTTGATAACCCCACACGTTTACATTTCCCTGATTTAGAGATTAAAGTTCTATGAGTTAGGGAGGAGTTCCCTTCAAACCAGTAGTTTGAGAGACTTTAACTCGCACCTAAGTCATTAACCAAAAACCTGACTAAGAGCGGGGATTATAGCCCAAGAGTCATTTGAAGGTCAATGTGACCTAATTCTAGGAGTCCTGCACTATGTGGAGTA
This sequence comes from Picea engelmannii, assembly GCA_009831015.1. Lineage (NCBI taxonomy): Eukaryota > Viridiplantae > Streptophyta > Pinopsida > Pinales > Pinaceae > Picea > Picea engelmannii. The sequence continues at coordinate 9,207 of WSFP011455599.1, read as the reverse complement.
GCTCATGAAGGTTTCAGAACCTTTGAAGCTTGAATCTTCGAGATTTCGAATTGTATGATAGTCAAGTCACCCGAGCCATTGATGACTTAAGAATATGATAGAAGAGATGGAGGTGATTTATTTAATGGGAGGAGAGGCCATCCCAGTCATCAGATTGACCCAAACACCCACTGTTTTAATGAATCAAACACCAGCCACTCAATTAAATCAGTGGTTGGGAATCATTGCGGAGTGTGAAGGTGAAATTAGCAGACATGCTAGTTCAAGGCCCGCAATCAACCCACGTCGTTGATCTCGTCGGGAGTGGAAGATCAATGACTAGGATTAGACTAGAGTCGAGCGAGCACTTCCCATATTGTGGAGGTTGAGCTCTCTGATAAAGAGTATGCACGTTGGTGTCCCGCAATTATTGTGAGCCATCGATAGGTGGATCCCTTGGTATTGGTCAGATCATGACCGCCAAACCTTGAAAAATTGCGAGATGGATGGTCGTAAGTCCCTTTGGAAATCCACAGAGTGACAGAGTCCTTTGGGACCGTCGATCTCAGAGAATCAAAAATCTCAGAAGAGATAATGTTTTGAAGAGCGAAGGTGAGACCCAAGATAGTCGGGCTCACAGGATAGTTGGGCTCGGATTTGAGTGCAGAGGGATGATAGTTGTCTGATCTAAGGTAAAGTGCATGTGTCTTAACCTTTGTGTGCACAGGAGGGTTGACTTGCCAAAGTCCTAAAGCCCCGAAGCGAATTGGGACCATTCATCACCAAGAGGGACAGGTGGTACAAGCTCCACAACACCTGAGCGAGAGCTTGTGATCAAGGAGAGAGTGGAATCACCGAAGACCCAAAGTAGGTCCTGGTCATTGATCGCTAGGAGGGGCACGTGTCAATAGATCAGAGTCTCTGGGTCAATGCATTTCGAAAGAAATGAGTGCGTATAAGCTTGAAACTTCTGAAGCCCAAACAACCAAAGTAGTCGTGAGTCATCGATCTGTGGGAGGACACCTGTCATCAGATCGTGAACTCTAGGTAAAATGTTCTAGGAGGAATGAAGCATCAGTAACACTGAGATTTGAGATCTCAGAAATTCAAAGTCCCGAAGCAGGTTAGAGCCATTAATTGAGGAGGACACATGGAGGATGATCTATCATTTCAGAGAAATCGCTTTGGAATAAACAAAGGTTTGATAATTGAATTTCCCGAAGCCCAAAGGGAGAAATCAATCACAGATGTTGATTGAAAAGGATGGGTTTCATCAGATATTCCACTTCAAAATATTTTCATGCGGAGCAAAGCGAGGGTTGAGAACTGAAACTCTTGAAGGCCAATCTCATGGAGAAAATCGTGGTCGTAGACCAAAGGGAGACAGGTGGCAGAAGATCTGAAGGTTCGAAGGTTCGGACTTCGAAGGATTTATGAGAAAGAAAAAGTTAAGAGTTGAAACTCCTGAAACCGAAAGTCCGAAGTAAATCTAGACCATCATACCCAGAGGGACACGTGGCGATGGATCATGAGTTTCAGATAAATGCATTTGAGTTTCAGTCCAGAATTGAGAAATCCAAATCACAAAACAAATCTTGTCCATTGATTTGAAAGGGTCAGATCCGATCCATAGGTTTGAAAGGGACAGATCTGAGCCATCAGTTCAAGAGTAGCATCAAGATCGTGAGATAAATGGTCATGTTGTATTGCGGGGATAGGTGGTGCTCGAACTTTAAAAAGTTTAGGGCGGGCCGTAATCGAGACCATGGTATTGATAAAAGGACACATGGTGAATTGCAGGGAGAAAAACAGTTTGGTTCCAAACCACTCTTGGCCATGCCCACAATCACAAAATAGGCATTCGGTCGTAACTCGCAGTATTATGCAATGGTTGTCAAAGAAAAAGGGGCTAGGCCCCCTGATCACTCAAATTAGAGACCTTGGGTAGAGGGTTTGTCCTTTAAGGAATTTTTTTTTCTTTATCTTTTACACCCCACCATGGGTGTGTTATAAAATTGATTCCCTAGATTGTTGACTATGTAATCTTGTGAACCCATGTATGAAAAGAAAACAACAAGTGGGAGAATGTTTGGTATGTGTTATATTATTTGTATGTGTGTGTGTGGGCATGTCAGATTCGAAAACTGTGTTTGATGATCCCAACTTCCTTCGATCTGTGTGTCGTGTGAATCAGGCACTTTCCTCAGGGGGTCCCAGGTTTTCCCCCCTGGTTACATGCATCGTTCGGCTCTAGGTGGCATCCTGAAGTCAATAGGGTTTGGGGCAGTGCCACAATTATTGTTTTTGGGCAGTTTTTGCTATTTTAGCAGATTGTTCTATTTTTAGCGGTTTTCTAAATTAATACCAATTTAATGGATTAGGGTTTTGGTAGCTATGAAATACCTAAAATATTGTATATATTTTATGGTGAATGGTGAAATTAATACAATGAAGAGTTGAAAGGTGTGGCACCAAGGAAGGTTGGTTTTCTCCCAGTTAAGGGTTTTCCAACGTAAATATCTATGTACTATGTGTATGAGCCATTGATTAATTTTTGTTTTGCTTAAGAATATGTATGCATTGCTTTACTTCATAGGTTTAAAACTTACAAAATGAACAATGAAATCAATGTGAACCCGCGTACCCATGGTAGAGTTTCAACAATTTGACTAAGTACAAAACTGAATTGGTCGGACTTGAGGGTTGTGGTGATAATGAGTGAATTGGAGAACTCCTTTAGACCTACAATGAATAATTTCAAGAAAACTTCTAAGTATAGGTGTGAAATGAGGATGGAAGAACAAAAGGGTGCATTTTGGAGACCGTGGAGTTTTGGATATAAAGAAAATAAGTGTTGCAGACCCACAACAAAGTAAAAACATTTTCTATGTATGGAAACAAATATACAAGAAAGACTTTACAAGGACTTAGCACATTTAAGGATCAACAACTATATAACTTAGACTTGCATATTTTTATCCATTTGAATTAAAGATTGAAGACCTCTGTCTTTTGGAGAGACTTGCTTGGTTGAATATGAAAACTCTTATTTCAACATTTCTGTGAGTTTATGTAATTTTATCATTCATTCATTTTTTATGTGAACTTACTTTCCATGGTATGTTTAAGTTATTCAATTGATTACTAATTAGGTATGAGAATGCATTTGGTGTTATTTGAATAATTATTTATTTGAAAATGATATATCCACATGTTTAAAATTTTACTGAATTAATGAATTATTTCATTTTTCAGTAATTCATCATCTGATCTTGTATCTAAAATATTTTATTCTCCCAGCTCATATAGTTATTATTAACTTAAGTATTGATGATAATATATTTAAACATGTTTATAATTCTTTTAGGATAAATTAGATGAAAATTATCGATATTTATTTGATTTATTTTCCTTAGGTGGCTAATTGAGCCCACATATCAGTTGGAACTTTCCACATCAAATGGGAGAATATCTAATTTAGATTTTCCATCGGGAAACTCTCCCCTTTGTTGGTGGAGGTATATTTTCATCCATCAACAATTTGGGTGCTAGAAGGAGGGTTTGGTGATATGAATGGATGGCATAGCACCACACACTACTAGGTCATCTAGGTTAACTCATACCACATCACCTCCACTGAGGATATATTTTCAAAATCCTCCTCATGAAGTTTCACAGTCCACACAAGGAACTTATCTTCCTATTCATTCAAAAACTTCTAAAGATTTAAAATATCAAAATAATCATGTATCATCTTCACAAGTTGAAACTGTCGATTTTGGTCTTTATGAAGAAACATGTTTTTGAATAATCCTCCATTTCCTCAATTACAAATATTTGGAGTCCTTACCAGAGCACAAAATAAATAACTAGGGAAATAATCCATTGATTTTACAATTCTTGTGAAGAATAAACATCCTAAGAAATATAAACTTGTGTCTTTTGGAGAATCTTGCTTGGTTGAATGTGAAAATTCGTATTTCGTCATTTCTGTGAGTTTATGTAATTTTATCATTCATTATTGTTTTATGTGAACTTACTTTACATGGTATGTTTAATTTATTCAATTGATTACTAATTAGGTACGAGAATGCATTTGGTTTTATTTGAACAATTATTTATTTGAAAACGATATATGCATGTGTTTAAAATTTTACTAAATTAACAAATTATTTCCCTTTTCAATAATTCATCATCTGATCTTGTATCTAAAATATGTTATGCTCCTAGCTCATATAGTTATTATTAACTTTTATTAATGATAATACATATAAACATGTTTATAATTCTTTTAGGATAAATTAGATGAAAATTATCGGTATTGATTTGATTTATTTTCCTAAACAAGAGAAGATCTAATTTGGAGTTTCCATCGAGAAACTCTCCCCTTTGTTGGTGGAGGAATATTTCCATCCATCAATAATTTTGGTGCTAGAAGGAGGATTGGGTGATATGAAAGGATGGCATAACATCACACACTACTAGGTCTTCTAAGTCAACTCGTTCCACATCACCTCCACTGAGGATATATTTTCAAAACCCTCCTCGTGAAGTTTCATAGTCCACACAAGGCACTTATCTACCTATTCATTTAGAAATTGCTAAATATTTAAAATATAAAAATAATCATGTATCATATTCACAGGTTGAACCTGCCAGTTTTGGTCTTTCTGAAGAATTGTTATCGTATAATCCTCCATTTCCTCAATTACAACTATTTGGAGTCCTTACTAGAGAACAAAATAAATAACTAGGGAAATAATCTATTGATTTTACAATTCTCATGAAGAATAAACATCCTAAGAAAGATAAACCAAGTGATACTAGTTATTCCTTTGAGACAAACTCTCTTTTCAATCTTTCTAACATTTTTCGAGGAATAGAAGATCTTGTTGACCCAAAAATTCTAGTTGAAGGTGGTGTTGGTAAACCACCATCTCCTCCAAAGAGTCTGCCACAATCCCTTTTAGATTTTCTCCTTAGAATAGTCTCAAACATTCTTGTTGGCCCTTGACCAAGTTTTGGGAGATACTTGGTCATGTTTGACCATTTTTGGGACTTCGATAGCCTGTCGAAGATGGAGCGCCAGATGAACCGGAGATTGTGGAATCTCGGCCCACTTTTGGGTCCCTTTTGGGTTTTAGGGAATATGTAATGGGAAAGGGATGTCGGCCCATGGGTTTACCCACGCTTAGGCCCACTTTTATAATGTATAAATAGATATCTAGGCATCTATCGGAAGAGATAGAGATGTATGTGATGTAAGCTATGTGATAACATATTTTGTAAGTTCTTTGTGCATGACTGTAAGAGGCTTGTAGAGCTAAGTGCGAGTCATTGTAAGGAGTTGTAGAAGGATTTGTGTTGTAGCATAAAGAAGAAGGAACTAGAGAGTTGCGCAGATCTTCTTTCCTATGCGAAGAAGGTTTTTTGTGGCTCTGTGTTGTAACCGATTGAAGACACTAATAAAGAAGAAGAGTTGGTGGACGTAGCCCTAGGGTGGGGGTGAACCACGTAAATCTATTTGTTATGCTTTGTGCTTCGACTTGATGTGTTTATCCTTTCTTTTGATAAGTGCTTTGATATATTTAGATATATCTACTTATGATTTTTGTTTCTTAGAGGCGTGTGAATGTTAGATCTAAAGATGCTTAGTGTTGATCTATCGGATCTGATCTGTTTTACTGTTGCTAAGTGATGAAAGAACTTAGATCTAAGTGAATGTTGCGATGCTTTGTGCTATCTGCAAAGTATAATAAGGGTTGAATATTGACGAATGATCAATGCTAAGTTATCTGTAAGCGATATAATCATAGATCGGTGTCCCAGCTAAGGTTGCATACACTTGAGTCTTGCAACCACCCATGCCTCTACCTCGGGTGAGACTTCATTTTATTCGCAGGTGTTGCCGAAAGGGTTGATAGTTAGGGTTTTGTTGGTGCGTAGTTGTAGTGTTGAACCCCGGGTCTGCCCCTGTGCCAACAAATGGTTCTGTTGTCGGGACCTGAAACTGTGATTGTTGGGAAATAAGAAAGAAGATGCTTGTGCAAAAGAAAGCTTTGTGTGTAGATCTGTTCCCTAGCGTGCAATACCCTACTCGATTTATAAGCTCTGTGCTAAGAAATAAGGTTGGATCTGAAATAAAGAAGCAAGATATGGAAGCTTTGTGCCAAGAAGAAGGTCAGATTTGAAGAAAAGAAGCCCTATCCAAATAAAAGAGGTAATATCTATAATATATGTGCTTTGATAGAGGTAAGAATAGTTAAAGAAGCAATATATGAAAGCTTTATGCTCTGTAAAAGTAAGATAAGTGGAAATTTTTGTTTCTAGAATATGAATTTAGGTATGTTTGATAGATTATGTCCTATCTTGAAAATTAGGGCACTAATAGATGAAATAAGATGTGATATAAGTAGATCTGATAAGAATAACAAAATATATGTTATACCTATGCATAGAAAGAATGTTTGGACTAACAAATGGATGAAGGATCCTAGAAAGAATTTGTTGCTGGTTAAATCTTATGATCCTAGTGCACATTATAAAGGGAGCTGGGGATCATTTAAAAGAAAGAGAGGATTGACCCTCTGTTACAGTTGCAGAAGACCAGGACATCTCACTAAGGAATTCCCCAGAAGAAGACCTAGTTGTCTTTGTTGTAAGGCTATGGACCATGAAGTGTTGGATTTCCCTAGAATGATCACTAAGCTTGAAGGAATGAATCTGAACCAAGAAAACCCTAAGGAAGATAAAGAAAAGGTAGAACCCCAGCAAGAATAAGAGAAAGTATTGATACAAATGAAGGAGACCCTGAATGACCACTGACATGTCATATTATCAGAGATTTTCAAAGAAAAAGAATGCATTGAAGCAAGAATTTGGGACTTTGACATTGACTGTGTTCTTGATGAAGAGACACAAGTGAATATTATGCCAGAAAGAACTTGAGAAGCTATAGGGAGACCTGTTATGATTCCTTCATTAGGAGGAATAGGAATATTCAGAGGAAAATTGGTAAACCTATGTGGAAAGCGCACTCAGATATCTATGAATGCCAATGGAACTTCAACTGAAGAAGATTTTGAGATTATTAAATTTATTGAGGACAACGCCTCGTTTACCATGTTACTAGGGAAACCTTGGATTGAAAGAGATCAAACCAGATGGAAAGAAGAAGAAGAAGCCTTGAAATAGAAAAAACAAGAGTTAAAATATTTCATGACCAGAAGGATCGCTCAATTGATTAAAGAACAGGAGAACAAATCAAATCTATTTGACCCTAGAGACTCCGTTGTCGAAGCTGCAACACCACTAGAATACCCTCAGAAGGATAAAGTAATTACTCCAGAGGCAGAAGAGATGTTAACCCTGAAAGATTCTCAACAACGCGTAGTAACTATATCTAAAGAAGATAAGAATCAAAATGGAAAGAAGAATACTGAGACTAAACTCACTGGAAACAAGGCTAGGAAGCTAAGTAGGAAGAGGGCTAAGATTGAAAAATTACAGAAGGTTCTAGAGGGAGCCTCATTGAAGGAAAATTTGTAGAATTTGAGCTTCACCGAGATATCAGAACAACGACATAGGTCACTTCGTTGTGGCGAAGAAATATAGCCATTTGGGACGATATATCCATTCGACTGATACTCTGAATGGCTGGAAAAACATTTATGTCTTGCCACTTGACCAATGGACCGTGCCATAACAGACAGAACAAGATTTAATGAAGCCTCATACCCATTGTAAGAAATCCGTTGTTGAGTTTCCTATTTATCCCGTCGCACCATGCATGAAGAACACTTTTGCCAAATCGCGAATTTGAGCTCGCAACCTTGGTTAAGATTGTCCAATGATCATTACATCCTTACTTTCCATCTTATTTTCATGTCTACATTACTTGGTGAACCCGATATTATTAACCACGAGAGCATATGTCCGAGGAGCTTATCACACTTGAAGAATCTGTGAAGGAAGCACTCATTGATCTCAGGACTGAGAAAGTCATGTCGGAAAGAAGGATGTCTGCAGGTGTGCAAGCATCATCGACAAGAGGAGTCCAAGCTTCTCCTTCAACTGCTCATGGAGAAAGAAATTCCAAAACCACGACAGAGATGAGAATGAAGCATAGAGATGATCTCGTGAATGCTAAGTTGATTCCAAGCATATTACCTATGTATATACCTCCTCTGATCGACATAGTGAACAAAGATAGTGTGCTTAGATATTTTGACCAAGATAAGATAGTAGTGTTGAAGTTTAGTGACTTCAACCTTGGATAATTTAAATCTTACAGTATGCTCGTCCCACATAAGTATCTGACCAAGACAAAATGCAAGAATTCAAAGATTATCCCCCAGCCTTGGACCCATAACCTCGCACTGTCTACCCTGCTTAATGTTATGAAGATCCCACACTTCGGACGACATCAAGAGGTGAATGCATGTGTTAAGTTGCTTCTATATTGTTACCACAAAGGTTTCTTATGGTTAAACCACCGCATAACAGTGGATACGATGTTAATCAATCGGATCATAGGCTTAAGCATGCAAGGCCCTAACCCGTAGGATTTTTATCCTAGCAAAACCACAGACAAAGAATTAGTGCAGAATATTAAAGAAACATATGGTGAAGTTGAGAAAGGAACATGAGGCTACAAGGTAGCCTCTATTCAGAATGACGTAGTGCGCCTAGCCTGTCAACTAATTGCTGGGAAATCGTTTCGCAAGAATCGGCCCACACAAGTGACCGGATTCATAGTCGACCTCGCACGAAAGTGCGCGTAGGGTGTATAGATGAATTGGGCAAAATACCTTGTAAACCAGCTAGAGCTTGAGTGCAGGGAAGTGAAAGACCAAGGGTATGAGTTCCATTTCAACTGTTTTCTCATTCTAATCGCATTCATTGCATGGGAAATGCCGGAAGGTGCGAACTTCCTAGACATTGAACCCTTTGAACCTTTGGCTTCGAATTTTAGTACCCTATGGACATAAACAAGCAATGGAAGTTGAATGTCATGTTTCATTCATATTATAATCAGTTGAAAGTAGCTATCCAATCTACACTGTGCATCACTCCAAACACCCTCCACAGGTTTCGGCCCCTGATGAAGTTCAATGCAGAAAGATACTTTCTCTACATCACAATGCGTGATGACGAGCACAAGAAATAGTTATAGTCCTATTATAGATTAATAGAAGAATATTTGGAGTAGATCACAAAGGAATGGTC